>JAGFPH010001712.1:200345-236933 GCA_018207615.1 Philaenus spumarius
CTCAGGTACGGGAGCGTGTTGAGCTCCCTCTGAGTCCTCGTTCTATCACCCTCAGGTACGGGAGCGTGTTGAGCTCCCTCTGAGTCCTCACCCTCCTTATACATTTCCCTAAAGGACCACCTTCAAATCAGTCTGGGAATACACATAAGTACATTGTTTGTAAGACGTCTAGTGAGTAAGAGCAATTTAATTGTACCTACCAGAGGCAAAAATAAAATTATTTGTAACCAACCAGTCTATTTATTTGGCGCCCGAACCCTGGGTTATTTCTTCGACAGAGCATCCTGGGCATATTTGCCTCTAGAGGAAGTAAGCGTTACAGTATGGTCATGTTACAGGTATAAAACATATTAGTCAAGAAGGTCGAGTCAGATGTCCTTGGTCCAAGTAAGTCTGTGTTAAAGTCGCCCGCTACAATAACATGTCCGTAGGACGGCATAAGATCCAAAAGAGTATCCTCAAATAGAGATAAAAAACCGATCTTGGGGGGCATGTAGCACAATCCCAGTAGGATTTCAGTTCCAGACAATTTAAGCTCTAGAAACATGTATTCAGGCTTATTTGAGACCTGATATAGACTGCGACTCCCCCACCACCCTTGTTTAAGCGATCGTTGCGGAAAAGAGTGTAGCCGTATAAGGAGGCTTCGGCAGAAGAAATTTTAGGTTTAAGCCAGGATTCAGAAACAAATATAGCGTTAAAATTTTGATTCGCGAATATTTCCCGAAATTCGTCAATATGGCCTTTTAAAGACTGAGCATTGACGTGTGCAATCTTGAAAAAACTAGGATAGGGAGCAACAAGCTGTGAAAGAGTCCGTTGGACATTGTATTTCACGACAACCGGTCCAGTCATACCACCGTCAGTCATCATTAAAATAGACAAACTCCGCATCCCTATCAGAAGCGTACAAACTTAAATTGAAACAAGATATACCATTCATACAAACATTCATACCCATAATACACGTAATATTACATAACATAAACAAATATAACAAGTAAAAAACTAAAACTAACTTAATAAATACAAAATAAATCATTATTCTTTGTGGTTGGTGCATGCTCCACTCCATTATAAACACTATAACACTAACTTACAGGGCAAAACATCTGCAATATAATAATATATATTTTAATTGTACCCATTTATCGTGTTACCCCCACATCATTTTTAGGTAGGCCTTGATAATATTTGTTTTGAAATAGTAATTTTTTAATTTTATATCTAATTAATCTGTCTGTTTTTGTTTTTGTTTTTTCACGGGAACTTACTATTGTGAAATATAAATTGTAGCCTACTTACCTGTAAAATGTTTAATGAATAATATTACTGATTAAAACCTAAACACAAATATAAACCTAAACAAGACGGGTATTTGGTGGGAATGGAGAGTAAATAGTGCTTCTTATGAACGAGTCATGTAGCCGTTGAGTCGAACCATCGAACATTTTCCTTCAAACGTTGGAGGCATCCCTTTGGCACGGTGCAAGAATACCGACATCGGTCGGAACTTGGTCAAATGCGATCGTTGGACGCTCGTAGTTTTGAACCAGGGCTATTATAGAATGGGTTTGAACAACGGCTACACGATGTGACCATAGATCATGAATAATAAAATAGATCATGCATGCATACGGGGGCTGTGTGTCGCAAAAAAAGGATGTCGCGAAAATAGTGCATGATCGCGCCGTGAGGTAACGCTAGGGAGAAATCATTGGTAACATTGGTGTTTAAAACAGCTTCCATAGTTTCCCCTATAGATAGCGCCACTATCGTCGAATTTCCAGTGGAACGAAATATTGCACTGGATCGAAGTTCTATTAGGTTATCCAAATACAATGATGTGACGAACCACCTAAGTGCAACGTTAGAAGGTGTTCGCAGCATCGTGTAGAACCGGTTTAATCTGTGATTTCGTCTGACCATATCTCAAATTATGTTTGTTGATATGACCATTTAAATAAAAGATCCTGATTGACATTATGAAGTTGATTATAGATGGTGGTGCTTATAAATATTTGACAATAGCTTGGTGCAACATTTCCTTCACACTACTGTATACTCTATTCATCGAATAGTTAAGTAGTTGCATATTTAATTCAGACATATGTTGGCATAACTACTTTCCCGTAAAGTTTACAAAATGAATCACTCCTCAGGCGCTTGACCTTTCTTAAGAGATAACACCAGTCAAATATTCCCCCAAGTAGAATTTATTCGATAAAAGACTGATCTGCCAAAGGATCTGTGTACGTGAGGAACATACGAGTTTTCACTAAAACAAGTTATGTTATTGATTGACGCTGAACTGAGTTACAGGGGACAATTTCATGAAAGACATTTTACAATTTACATAAAATTAAATAAACTTTCAACTCATTGTAATTTCAAAATATTTTCTTACATGAATTTAAAGTAATTCGACTTATGTCCTTTCATTCATCCAAGGAAAATAGGACGGAAAGTAAAGACATTCGTCTCATTCTGCCCTCTTATCATTTGGAGACCTTAAGCCTCCAGATCATTATTGGCAATCCACTTCTTTCATGAACCTGGACATTCAACTCTTGCTTCTTAGGTATGGAAAATCAATCTCCACATTCCAGATTTAGTGTTAATTTACCTTTTGATATGCATAATTTTTTCGCTCGTGCTGCTTGAGGGTGATTATGATATGATTATGGTATGTATATATGTACTTTTACAATATATATTTAAAGAATAACATAGATAATTTGTTACAGCTAATCCTATCGTGTTATATATATAAGAAGATTGTACTTATAGTACACCGTCTCGTGGTCTAATTAATCACCATGTAAAGGCTACCGTGGTTTTGAAAACTCATTTGCTATCGTGTTGGTCCATTTGCAAAACAAAAATGATTAGGTACAAAATTATGTATGTTTTTAAGTATATTTCAATAAAAAATGTTTCCCAAAGAATAGTTTGAATTTACATTAATAGTATTCCGAAAAAAAAACAAATGTTTAAGACTTGGGAATCACTTACTCAGTGAAATTTAAAACATAGCTTTTAATAACATCGTTCGTCCCCTTCTTTCTTGAGAACTGGAGTTTAGTGTGAGAAAATATATCAATATAAAACCATTTAAAGTAAAATACATTGCCTAACATAAACGTGTCCAACTTCTTAGTCTTCAACATGTCTGAAGTAACCATATTATGAAATTCAGTGCAAAATGGCTAAAGAATTATACAGATACGATGCATGAACATTAGTTCTAACGTTCTCTAAATAAAGAGGCCTTTTGATTCCTCCTCCGTAAATAATGATCTAAGGAAGCAGAGTGGTTGCGAGTTGTCGCTAGTCAAGTCCGATACAGTTGCGAAGGTTTCCTGGCATAATTACACAATTTTATTTGAAGTAGAATTGTATTAGTATGTAGAAACACGCTATGAAATCAAAGTTGCAATTAAAACTGAGTGGAGACAGATGAGTTAAAGCGAAGGTGTACGTGGAGGCGAGACGGTCTGATCGGAAGAAGCCTCGACGAGAAAACAAGGTGAGTGCACATTTCTTGTGAATATTTGAAGAATAATTGTATTGTATTATGCTTGTGTAGAATCTGTTTTTTTTTTTTTTTTTTAATTGAAGTAATTATTTATTTCAATGGTATCCTTAGTTGGGAATTTTTGGAATTTGATACATTTATTTGAACTCAGTTTTGCCCGTGGAGCCACGATGGCCGTGGTTGTTAAGGCGTCAATGCTTTATCAATCGTCATGGCAACCATCAATTGAAAAGTTCCGGGTTTAATTCCCATTGACCCCGAATAATTTTCTAAATGGTTTCTTAACAGACATCGTTGGCAGTGGTTCGGATTCCACGTAAAACTGTAGGTCCCGTCTTCATTAGCCTTAAGTGCAAAACAGCAGGACGTTAAAAAAAATGTTTTGCCCGTTGATTTTAGGCAAAAGATATATATATATTAAAGCTTTATATCTATTTAATAGTCTATTTATCTGTTATTAGAATTAAAGATAGGCCTATGTTAAAATAATCTTGATGGGGTTTATGTCATTATAACAAATATATGTCTATGATCTTCTCAAGACATAATAAGAGCCAAGCAAGTTGCAATTATTAAATAGATCCCATGTATAACAATCTAAGTGGAGCCGACGTTATAACATTGCTTTTTCTATATTTCCAAAATGTGATTTTTAACAACCTCTTGCACTAAACTAAGACTTTTTAATTATATTAATATTTGTTACCCAACACATTATTATTGATGCAAGCCAATTTTTATGTCATGAACTGCAACACAAAAAAAAATCATGTTTTGCATACTTTGTCTACGCCGAGGGTTTAGAATAAAAAATAAACGAACAATAAGTCATCAAACGTTACGGATCAAGAAATCTAAAGTAAGAAATGAAAATTACTGTCAGAGGGGTGTAAGACGATGACGTATTCATTGTTGCCCGGAGAGATTGATGGTTTGCTAAGAGCTTTCTCTGCTTATGAAATAAATCTTTGGTTTAGAAAGTTTTAAGTTTTTACGAAAATACATTTTATCACCATAATTTTTAAACTTTGTATGTGTATTCAAATTAATACACTTTGGTCTTTAAATCTATTAATGTTAATCTATTTCAATCTTCTGGGACTAAACAACTAGGAACGTTTATGACTTATTAAAAAAAAACATAATAATAATATAAAGAATATGCCCATTTTGTTTTAGTCTAATTTTATTTATAGCCTTAAACTGGTTCGTAGTTAATTTTTAAAATAGAGCTGATTTCTACCAATTAAAAAATAAACTTAACTTCTTTTTAAATCGAACTTCAACCAACAACGGTTTATAAAATTTAAAACAATGAAATAAGTAATGAATTAAATGTTTTACTCATTATTAAATAAATGCTGGTAGAAACTACCTATGGAATTGTAATAGAAATTTTAGAAAACCTTCACATTAATAAAACATTACACAGGTAAAATTTACACAAATATGTAGTCACTATAACAGTTGTATTCAAAATCTCTAATGCCTAAAATGATAAATTTGACATAAATGTTATTAATATTTAAAACTGTAAAACCATTTATTTAAATTGACAACTATAACTAACTAACTGAATACCCGTGCTTCACTACAGGGAATTGGTTTTTTGCATCACTATGATTCATATAATTAATTGTAATATTTTTCTCTCATTTTCGCCATCTACTATTTCACGAAAGTGGATTATAACATGTATTTTCAATTATTTTGGTACTTATTGTTCACTGGCTGCCCGTAAATCTTCTTCGTCACTGTATGTGTGCTAAATAAATTAAATCAATAAAAAAATAAAAAATTCAGAGTGAAGAGCATTTTCTTTTTCAACCGCTAAATCCACAGACTGGTAAATCACAGTCTTAGCTGGATGTTTACAGATCACCTAGATACGTCTTTAATATGAGAATGCATAGATCGGATTAGTTTTGATCAGCTTACGTACAAAACATTTTCATAAAATTATAAGTGCCAAATTTCAGCTCTGTAGCTTTAAGGAAATAATACCAATTAATATTTATTGTTTTAAGGGGTTGTTATTACCTTTTCAATCCTTAGCAGCACGTAACAAAATGTAAAACTGGTAAAACTGGATTTTTATCTTGTACAAAATAAATGTACAAAATTTCAGCTCTCTATCTTTAAGGCAAGTATAAAAATAAAAGAAATATTTATTGTTTTTAGAGGTTGTTATTAAATTTTTACCCCTAGCAGAACGTAACAAAATGTAAAACTCATTTACTTTTTATATGTATTTTGTAAGAAATAAATATAAAAAATTTCAGCTTTAAGGAAAGTAAACAAAAAACATTTATTGTTTTAGGGGATGTTTCAACCCTTAAAGGCTAAATATTTTAAAATCCTATCTTAGAGCACCTCTAGCGCCTTTGAGCAATATGTGTACCAAATTTCAAGTTCCTTGGCGGTATTAAATTAATATTTACAGTTAAAGGGGTTGTTACGAAATGTTCACTCCTTAGCAGAACGTGATAAAATGTAAAACTGGTTTATTTTGTTATATGTATCTAGTAAGAAATAAATGTACAAAATTTCAGCTTTCTAGCTTTAAGGCAAGTATAAAAATAAAAGAAATATTTATTGTTTGTAGGGGTTGTTATAAAATTTTTACCCCTAGCAGCACGAAACAAAATGTAAAACTCATTTACTTTTTATATGTATTTTGTAATAAATAAATGTACAAAATTTCAGCTTTAAGAAAAGTAAACAAACAACATTTATTGTTTTAGGAGATGTTTCAACCTTTAAAGGCTAAATATTTTAAAATCCTATCTTAGTGCGCTTCTAGCGCCTATGAGCAATATGTGAACAAAATTTCAAGTACCTTGGCGGTATTAAATTAATATTTACAGTTAAAGGGGTTGTTACGAAATGTTCACTCCTTAGCAAAACGTGATAAAATGTAAAACTGGTCTATTTTTACTTTCTCCACCCTATACGTAGTATATGGAGAAAGTATTGTTTTCGTAAAAACGTTCGAATTTGAATTTTCAGTTGAATTATCTGTTTTGGTGCTCCCAGAACCCCAAAAAATTGTTTAGTGCAATTATCTGTGTTGGTGCTCCCTGAACCCAAAAATATTTTTAGTGGAATTTTTTGTTTTGGTGCTCCCTGAACCCAAAAAAGTGTTTTTAACGTGGTGTCTGTCTGTCAGTGTGTCAGTATGTATACACGACCAGAGGGGACACTATTGGTCCGATTTTCATGAAATTTGGTATGTAGGTACTAAACCCTAATATCTCCAGGGGTTTTTTTCATTTTTTGGAATTTTTAATTTTTAAGGGTAATTTACCCCTAAAAACCAATAAAAAACGACAAAAATGCAAATTTCTCAAAAACGGCTCTAACGATTTTGATCAAATTTTCAGTATTTATAGTGCTTAAGATGCCAAACAAAATGACACCATCCGCTTTTATCAAAACTTCGGCGTTTCATAATTATGGGGAAATGTTACAAAATAAACAAGTTTATGTTGTCAATCTAGCATCACGGCAACGGCCGCAAGGGATAGCACAACGGTAGAGAAGACGGCCAGTAATTCAAAGGTCGCGCGATCGAATCCCGCCTGGGACAATAACTTTTTTATACAATTGACGTAGGTAGAATATTATTTTTTTGTTTTGTTCTAAAAAGTAGTAAATAAAATGATTAAAAACAATATTATTTTGACTACAGTAAGTTGGGAGAAAGTTTGTGTCAGTTAACTGATACCGTTTATTTTATATGTATCTTGCAAGAAATAAATGTACAAAATTTCAGCTCTCTAGCTTTAAGGCAAGTATAAAAATAAAATAAATATTTATTGTTTTTAGGGGTTGTTATCAAATTTTTACCCCTAGCAGCACGTAAGAAAATGTAAAACTCATTTACTTTTTATATGTATTTTGTAAGAAATAAATGTACAAAATTTCAGCTTTAAGAAAAGTAAACAAAAAACATTTATTGTTTTAGGGGATGTTTCAACCCTTAAAGGTTAAATACTTTAAAATCCTATCTTAGTGCGCCTCTAGCACCTATGAGCAATATGTGTACTAAATTTCAAGTTCCTTGGCGGTATTAAATTAATATTTACAGTTAAAGGGGTTGTTACTAAATGCTCATCCGTTATCAGAACGTGATAAAATGTAAAACTGGTTTATTTTTTTATATTTATCTTGTAAGAAATAAATGCTCAAAATTTCAGCTTTACAGCTTTAAGGAAAGTATAAAGTTAATATTTATTGTTTAAAGGGTTGCTACTAAATTTCCACCCCTTAACAGAACGTAATAAAATGTGAAACTAATTTATTTATCTGTGTGTGTCTTGTAAGAAATATTTACAAAATTTCAGTTCTCTAGCTTTAAGTAAAGAATAAAAATTATATTTATTGGTTTAATGGTTGTATCACATTTTTACCCCTAGCAGCATGTAACGAAATGTAAAACTGGATTACTTTTTATATGTATCGTGTAAGAAATAAATGTAAAAAATTTCAGCTTTTTTGCTTTAAGGAAAGTATAACAAACAATGTTTATTTTTTTAATGGTTATATCACATTTTCACCCCTAGCAGCTCGTAACGAAATGTAAAACTGGATTACTTTTTATATGTATCGAGTAAGAAATAAATGTAAAAAATGTTAGCTTTTTAGCTTTAAGGAAAATATAACAAACAATGTTTATTGTTTTAGGGGTTGTTTCAGCCCTTAAAGGAAAAATATTTTAAAATCCTTTCTTAGTTCGCCTCTAGCCCCTTTGAGCAATATGTGTACCAAATTTCACGTTCCTAGGCGGTATTCAATTAATATTTGTTGTTTCATGGGTTGTTTCAACCCTTACAGGCCAATTATTTTAAAATCCTTTCTTAGTGCGCCTCTAGTGCCTATGAGCAATATGTGTACCAAATTTCAAGTTCCTATTTGGTATAGTTTTTGAGATACTGTGATAAATTAGTCAGTCAGTCAGTCAGTGAGTGAGTGGGTTTTCGATTTTATACATATAGATTTAAGAAAGACAAGTAGCCTACCATGTTTAATACCATTAAAATGTCGGATAAATGTCCCAATTAAATTTATTGGTAACTGGTAATAGTAAAAATCAATTTCATATTTGCATAATACAATATAATATGTTGAAGTTAATTCCTCTATTAGTTTCTAACTTATAAACAGGTAGAGAAACGAAAATCGTATTTTGTAATCCTTCTTTGTATTTTGTACTCCCTCTTTGAATTTTGTAATCCCATTTTATATTTAATTATAAAAGTATTTATATAATTCGATTAAGCTTCGTGAAATACGTAAAATCATTTTCATAACTCTTGAGGTAAACTTTGTGTCATTTCTTTGAACCTCTCGGTGAAGCTATGAATGTAATATCTCTTGGGATTGGGTAAATCTAGATTGTTGGAGATGATAGACTACCAATCAAATTACGGAAAGCAATCTTGCAAGTATATAAATATTGTTTGGTAGAGAGACAGCTAAATGTTTTCTTAAAATCCCAGATATTTTGATAGTCTAGACTAGACTGTGATAGTCTAGATTTGCGTGATATGGGTTGCTTGTCTCATCATTACAATCTAACTATCTTAAATATTAATTTATTTAATATTATTAATTGTTTAACTTTGAAGGGACGTAAATTAGACCGGAACAACGTAAAGTACAAGGTTTATTGACACAAGCTCTCTACCAAAAATAACCTCTAGCAATGACGAGTTTAATTTACTCTGTGCATAAATTAAAATTTATGTTTTATGTATGATTACCACTATACCGTTTATTTGCCTACGATTATGAAGCCAAGTGACAAATTAGTAAATTATTTTTTAAATATTTTTATGAAAAAGGTTTTTGTACAAAAATTAAAAAAACGAACTAAAAATGTAAAAATTATTATTACATGTCTAAAAAAAGTACGATGAG
This sequence comes from Philaenus spumarius, assembly GCA_018207615.1. Lineage (NCBI taxonomy): Eukaryota > Metazoa > Arthropoda > Insecta > Hemiptera > Aphrophoridae > Philaenus > Philaenus spumarius. The sequence goes on from JAGFPH010001712.1 coordinate 209,806, forward strand.
CTTAATTATGAAAACTTGATTGCCCACCATTCTGTTTTTAGACATGTATGAGTTTTACTATAGTTAATTGTTACTGCATTTTTTACTTTTTTTTATAAAAAGTGTGTATTATAAAAATTAAATTAAATGTAATAAATTTAATTACATGGTATAACCTAATTTAGCCTGTATACAAAATAATTCAACCACGCAGCTGAACCGCTGACGTGAGATGAGCAAATTTCCAAAATTAAGTTTATAGGCCTATGTTTTAGGGTTTCAACCAACAATTTGTTAAATAGGTCTATTAACGACGGTGCTGAATAGCTGCAAAATGGTTCGCACGACATTCCGCATATTGGGAGTATCTTCAACACACAATGCATTGCGTGCTTCGCACGCCAACCCCACCGTAGAATCCACCACATGGCTTTGAACCGAAACTTCTATGGTATTTTACATTTTGATCGATTTTGGGGGAACCAAGCGAGCTATAAGGTCGCGTAAAAAAATGTGCAGAATAACATCCTACATTTATATTTTTAGAAAAACAAATTCATTCTCGTAGTAAAAATCTAAAAATATAATTACTTCCAGTCAAAAAACGTGCTTTCGATTGTTGGATTTTTTTTTTCTAACGAACTCGTCCGAGCGACGTAGACAACCAACATGTGTACCAAATTTGAACCAAATCGGACTTAAAAATGCGGCCGCTAGAGTGCGAACATACATATATATATATATATATCGTATATATATATATATATATATGTTTTTTAATGACACCCCAAAACGTGTTCTGGGGACCATGATCGGTGCTCATTTGCTACTCCCGACCTTGGGTCTTACCATAAGGGCCACTGCAATAGCTCATTTTTCCTATGAAAATTCGATAAAAAGTATATAAAAAACGGTTAAACGTCCACGATGCTACAGTCGGAAACTACAAACAGTTGCCTATAAGGTTCGAACCTAGTTACTGGCGATCGTTTTATTTGCGTTATATGCTGTTCCTCAGTGTCCATTAGTCTAACTGGAATAATTATGTAAAACATCAAAAATAATAATAATTGCAATCATTATTTGTTTCGTTTCGTTTTTAATAATTATATACAGTAACACGACTAAGACAAAATTATGTCTATTTAAAAAGTGAAACCCAACAATGTAATTAATATTTATCGTGGTTTGTTTTCAACTTTCCAACTAAGCAAAAAGCTTTTTCAAATTATACGAACGTAAATGGCTTTCATAAAACTCGGACTATAATACAATTTTACGAAATGATTAGTAAAACACTTTTATCCTTCTTAAGAAATTAACAGATCTTGGGGGATAAGTCACTGCACACTGTCTTACCATTACACGGTTTTCAAAATGTTATTGGCCTGATTGTGTGTGTCACAATGCATGAACATTACGTGCTTAAGACCACGGTGCTTACAGTAATATTATCACCGTATTACGGAACATAAGTAAGGAGCGTTTTCCCGTGATGTACTGCCTTTTGAACTTCTTCAAAACTAAATCCAAGGCACTAATTATTAAATCCCAAATGGCCCTGCATAGAATTATGCATTTTGCTTTGAGTTTAAAACTGAGCTATGATAATTCTACTATTTAATGTATGACCACTAAACTATCACTTACTTTTAAAATACCAACCTTAAAAATAATAAAAACAATTTTTAAATGCACTGTCGAAATGTCTTACTATACGTAATAATATGTTCAAAAGCGTTGGTTGTAAAACAAGTAGAAGGAAATGCTCTAAACACCTTCGAAAGGAAATGCTCTGAAAAAATACGAGGCAGTTTTTGAAGAAAGAGACTCAATCATAAATTGTAAACAAAACAAAATTTCTTAAAGGAATCAAATGTAACGTTACATTTTCCCAATTTGTAAAAATCAACTACTTATCTTCAAACCTTCATCTTCAAAATTTCAATATATCTTTTCATTAAAACAGACTTTTTCTTCTCTTTTGTGCATTTACCAAAATATTTGATGAAAATATGCTACAAGATATGCCAGCCTCTCTTTCTTACGTATTTCAGAAAGACAGGCGCTGGAAACTTTAATGTGACTTGGAAAACTTCGCGTCATTATTATTCAGGTCTATTAATGTTAACTTTAGTCATTGTATAAATTTACATTTATAAGAGTTTATTTGAGGAAAGGGAATTCAATAATAATATGAATTTCAACCGTTAAGAGCAAGAAAAATTATTTCAGTGATAAAACGTTTACCTGAAAAATGTTTTCGACGCTGAGATTGTAAAAGGTTTTATAAAATAGTTATTACTTAAGTTAGCAACCGTTTTGTGAAATTTGTTTTTGAATCGGAAGGGATTGTGGTTAAATAGTAACGCGAGTGGTCATGCACTGCACGTAATTAACACATTTGTCAAATCAAAACTCCAATTTATTGACAGAAATAATTAAAATTTTTATCTGCGTAAATGTGAAAAAATAAATAATGTATGTAAATTTATGGTGGCTTGTTTTTGGGAGATATTTTAGTACCTTATTTCAAAAACACTGTGGGATTTATTATGTTGTATACCGTTAAAATGAGCTCTAAATCTATTAACTTATTTGAAGTATGCACATGATATCAATTTAGTAGTGAAAATAAAAAATGGTTAACCATACAGCAGGAAACACAGTTCGATATTCTATAGTAACCAAATTTACGGACAAGTAAAAATATTTAAAACTACCACATTTCTTATGCTGTATGGAAGAATCATGTCAATAATTAATTCATGTAAGAGGTTATACTGGACTATGTGTATGATTTTCTAACATCCTTATGCCAACCAAAGTTATCAAAACAAATTAATTTTTCTTTATACAGCCACGCTTGCAATATGGTTATAGAGTGTGACATGTGAGGGGGACGTACAAAACATCACTGAAACAAGTAATAATTATACACAAATACATCATGTTATATTACACAGGACAAAGTCGTCTTCTTTTCATAATGATGAGAATATTATCTTTAGGATGCCTTCATTTATATAAAGTTTTAAAGGAATTTTATAATTCAAGATCGGAAATAAATACATTTATTAGAGATAAATTATGCCAAGAAAAGACTGTTCGTTTTATTCCTCCGAATATAAATTGACTACTTTAAAAAATATTATGCATATAGGAAATGTATGTTTTAATATTTTACCAAATCAAATAAAATTTTTCAATAATCTAAATTTATTTTTACACCTGAGTTTTGTAACAGAGTATTAATAATATTAAATCTGAAGAAGATGTATCAATATGAAAGCAAATAAACTATGTTTGTGTTTTTTTTTCTATTCAGTTTGCTCATTATTTCTGTTAATCTCAGACAAAACTGTTGAGTTTATTTGCAGCTACATACTTACTCTCGTCTGACTTGCTCTTTTCAATCATGTTATTCAGATTCTATACTTACACTTTCATCGGGTTATTTTAATAGCGATGTCAAAAATATTAGACAAAAGTTGAAACATCGTTAATCTGTCCGTAAATACCAAACACAGATTATTTTGTGCAACTTTTTCATCTTGCTTCCCACCAGTCTCTTCTTATTTTTGTCTTCCACAGTTTTTACATTAAAATGTTGTATTTTACTTGTTTTCAGAACAGATCATAATTGTATAACAAAATGATATAGATAAAGAAAATATTAATTGTCAAGAAATATTTCACAACGATTACAAGACACAAACAATCCTTATATATAATACGTGAAGCAGTTTTTTGTGAACACAAATCCTCCGTTATTTCTGGACCAATTTGGGTTGTCAAAAAATTCGTCTCATTTCGAAGTTTTGCAATAGGGTTTTAGATGTAAAAAATTGTTATCCTCAAAGGTCGGGGTTTCACCACAAGATTAAAATGGAACGAATTTAAAAACCATTTCTATACAAAACAGCTGTTTATAATAAGAAACAAATTAATCCAGCTGCTTTCGAGTAAGTAAATAATGATTTTTAAGTTAGGCCTATTTAAATGGAAATAATTTGATTTGAACATTTGACATGATTTACCATCTTAGTTTTGAGGTTATTACTGTATTAATCCTACACCTTTATTATAAATAAAACATAACAAAAGTTTTAAAAGTTTCCATCGGGGGTTGGCGTGCGGAGCACGCAGGGGATTCCCCTAGTTAAAAGTTAAAGAAACTAAACTAACTGGTGTATAGTTCTGTATTAAAACACATGCTAACAAAATAAATCGAATATTAATATTATATTGAAAATAATATTTTAAAGGTTATTTTTTAATAATGGTTTTCTTATTATTATTTTAATCTTGTTGTTATGTTAATTGCAGCTATAAACTTTCCCAAGTCTTAAATCACTCTTTTCAAACATGACAAGTTATTCAAGTTTGATCTCTCGCTTTCAACGTCTGATAGAGAAGTTGTAAACATTGTATTTTCTACAGTTTTAAAAAAACTTATTTAAACTCTGAAGTGAACGTTTCTCTCAATACAACTAAGAGCGTCTAACAATAATAAAACTCAAATTAACACAAACGCGTTTCAACCGACCCTTCACCAGCTACAAAGACACTGTGATTGAGGATTTGTGTTCCTTTTTATATTCTTTGATCCCTTCCTATTACCATTAACGTCACCCACATCTCAAATAATTTAAATTCCATTGGACTATGAGTTTAGGATCACAGTATCAATTTATGATATTGATTGCAAAGGAACTAATATCTGACAAAATCTGAAACTTTATAAACAATTAAATACGCTGGATTCCAATTCAATGCTTTTAGTTCGACATACTTTCACGTCCACAATTACCATTTTAAAATATTTAATACATTATGATAGTTACAATGTCTAGAAGGATGTTTACCAACTGTTTGATATTATTTACCATACTATACTTTAACTCCCCGTTTTCTTTTAGACAATCTCTTAATCAATTCGTACGTATTGGTTTTCAGAGAAAGTTTATTTCAACCAGGAAGAAAGGCAGTTTAATAAATAAGGCAGCCAATAAAACCTCTTTTATTATGAAAGCACGTGCGTCCGTCACGTAGTCTTACGGAAACGTTCAGACTTTTATTTCGGCTTCTACTGCATAACTTTCACTTTATGGAACTTTTGACAGGTACCCTTTCCCCCGAATAACCTAATACATTACGGAGTGTTTAGGTTCAATATTATCAGGAAAGCGTTCTCTTATATACACAGTATTTATGAAACAGTCATGACATTAAATAAAACAGAAGCAAGAAATTCAGTTTATATAAATTAATAAAATATGACGAAATGAAAAAGTTTTGTTGACGTTTCCGGAGTTTCTTGCAAAAATAAATGAATCTACCGTTCTTTTCCAGTGAGATGTACAGAACATAACAATATTCAAATGTCTTCGTTTACTTCCAACTTCAAACTACTTTTAGTATTACTGAAATATGAATTCCAAAATCGTTGTTGTTTTGATTCTTCCTCCCTGGATGTTAATTAAAATTAAAAATTCTCTCTTTGAAGTTTCAGTGTTTTTTCTGTCACCTGGGCTTGAATCGTATTATTATGACTGTAATTCAAATATAACGTAGTAATTTTGAGATATACTTTCAATTTAATACAGACATTACTCTAATTACAAAAATAATTTGTAATTATGTCAATATAATATACTAGTAAACCCACGTGAAAAATTAATCACAGGCTGATTAATTAGATACATATTAGAAAATAAATACACAATTTAAAATAACAAACTATTTACAAACAGCATTAGGCCTAAGGCCTACTTATCTAGGCTTACCTAAACATAACCCCAAACTATAATCTACACTGGGTTTGTTTAAGTATTACAGATGCCTGGTGAAATCAGCTGTTAAACGAATATGTAGGCCTATTTCTTTTTTAAATTAGTATAAACAAATATAATAGTGATAAAAGGTTGTATTTATATACAGTTTATAACCTCAAAGCAAATATTATAACGTATATTATAGTATTCATTAGTTCTATAACTCCTATTTAAAAAAAAATAACTTCACAAGAAATTATAACGATTGAAGTTGTAAACATAACCCCAAACTATAATCTACACTGGGTTTACAGATTATGGGTGAAATCAGCTGTTATATTATATGTTACTCACGTACGTACGCTAGTACACTCGCTTTTATAGAAGTTGATAACAACTAGGCTACGCTCAACTAGCCCGGCAAAACCTTTTAAAAATGGTTTCTACCTTGACTCCCAAAACAAACAAACCTATTTTAGAATTTCAAATTATATTTGTAACTTTCTTTTGCAACTTCACTTTACCGTTCACCCACATCACGAATACTCTAAATTCCGCTGAACCATACGTTTGTGATCACACGTTCTGTTAATTAAGTTATTATGCCAACAGCATGTCGGCTAAGTTTAACTGATTCAACACACTTGACTTTGATGTAAATATATTTTCTTTTAACAAATTGCACCAATTTTTAATCTTTAAAAATGAACAACAATGTAGGTTGGCTTAATTATAACTAGCTGTGAACCAGTGATTCGCTGCGATAGCGACTTTTACACATTAATCAATTAACTAAGGTTATATATACCAGGTGTCTTAAAAGTCCCACCTTATTATTTTTTTATTAATGGAAATAGACAGATTTGCTTTGGAGAGTGTAAACATGACTAAAAATGGAGTTTTTTGGTATATCGTAAATTTCAAACACTCCCCCAAAATTGGTATGGCGTCGAAACTTTTTAATGAAAATCCCTATTGAGTGACACCTCATTTTAAAGGTCTCGATAAAAGAAGAAGATTGGCGCAAACCGGAGGTCTGTACGTTGACTCTATCCACCTTAAGGGCCAATTAAAGTTATAATTTTCCCCATTTAAATAACATCAAAATTTTAAAGATGATACATCTGTTATTTTTTACAAGGGTTTCATCCAGTAGGTCACTCAATCTAAGTTATAAAACATAGTATGACACGCCGAAGGATCGAACACGCTGTCACCAAATCACACCAGAAATGTTGGGAAATTTTAGGCAACACTTTGAGTCCAGACTGTATTTTTGCCAAGAAGTCAATGGTTCTCATTTTGAGCCCTTAATCTGAGTGAAAATGAGATGAGGTGTTTTACTCATTGTAAACTCATATTGTAAAACACATATTTTAGTACTTTTTTTTATGTGACGTGTACAAAAAATGTACGAAAATATGTCGTGTAACTTTATGTGTTGTGTATTTAATGTGTTGTGTAACTTTAAGTGTTTAAGTGTACATAGATAGCTGGCCTGATGATGCTGCCTGTGGCAGTGAAACATGTAGCCACATAAAAGGTAAAGAACAAATACTGACTACATTTGACAAAATATAAATAATATATATATTTAAATAGAAGTTTTTTTGGGAAAATTATAACTTTGATTGGCCATTATGTTGGATAGAGTCAACATACAGACTTCCAGTTTGAACCAATATTCTTCTTTTATCAAGACCTTTAAAATGAGGTCACTCAATAGGGTTTCTCATTTTAAATTTTTCACTTACCCAACTCAATTTTTGGTCATGTTAACAATCTCCAAAGCAAATCTGTCTATTTCCATTAATAAACATCAAATAATAGGGGGTGGGACTTTTAAGGCACCCGGTATAGACCGGGTGTCCATAAAGTCCCTCCCTTAACTTTGGAACAAGTCAAGTATAAATAAATAAATGAGCTTCGAGGTGTCTTTATATGACAAAGGGAGATGAATTTTGGTAACCGACCATTATCCCAAAATGGGGGGTTGAGAGGGTAATTTAAAAATCTTAAATACAAACCCCCATCAAGTGATACCTCATTTTAAAGGGCTTGATAAATGAAGAAGATTGGCGCAAATTAGAGCTATCTATCTTAACCCTATCGAAAATGGCTGCCAGTCAAAGTTGAAAACATCTTATTAACACAGATTTTTAATTAGGTACGTTACAATACCTGTCATTGGTAATAAAGCTAAAAACTTACCTTAATTCTAAATTTAGAATAAATGCTCAAAACTGTATTCCCAGACCATTGTTATTATCACTCGATTATTATCAGTAGTTGTGCCTTCGACATAAAAGACTATCTAGAAACTGCAAGTTTATTCGTTCCTTTTATTAAGCTTATGCCAAATTGTGTAAATATTTGTTGAATACTAGATTTTGATTGACCCTCTGCTCTGAGTAAATAACATGCAAAGAACCATTATTCCTTTCCACTGGAACATAGTGTTTGGAACGTAATTAAAATTGTGTTAACATAGGATATTTAACATTTAACTGGCCGCCATTTGCGATAGGGTTAAGATAGAGACCTCTAATTTGCACCATTATTTTTCATTTATCAAGCCCTTTAAAATAAGGTATCACTTGAAGGGGGTTTGTATTTAAGATTTTTTAATTACCGTACCCTCTCAACCCCCAATTTTGGGGTAAAGGGTGAAATGCTCGATTACACCAAAATTCATCTCCCAAAATTCATATAGACACCACGATGCTCACTTATTTATTTCTACTTGTCCCAAAGTTAAGGGGGGTGGGACTTTATTAACACCCGGTATAAACCTAACTGTATCGTGTAGTTATATATGAGAATGTTCTCACACTCATAAAAATATGTACAGCCACACGCATTTTGCATTATGTTCTGTACACAAATTAAGCATTTAGCCACATTAGATACTTTAAAATTTGGTAATTTTGTAAGCTTGTTGTTAATAATAATTTTACTATTGAACAAAATCACAAAGTTTAAAAACTAACCTACTTATAAAGGTTTAATATTTACTTCATCTATACTAATATTATAAAGAGGTATAGTTTTTTTTTTTTTTTAGTTTTTTTAGTAAGGGGTCATCTCTGGAACTACTAAACCGATTGAAAAAATAGTTTTACTATAAAAAGCTACACTATCCCTGAGTAACATAAGCTATAATTCATTTCGATAAAAACCCTTTTTTATTTCAATATTTGTAAATTTAGTCGGGAAAATTCTTAGGTTAGGCCTAAACTGATAAACCTACACTTGTATTTACATTTATTACCATAGCAACCAATAGAATAAAATAATCGATAACATAGCTGTTTGTTCCAATATTTCCATTAACAGCTGCTTTCAAACTTTGAAGCAATTATTTTTGTATTTCTAGCTTTTAGGTTAAGGTTTTAAAGTGTAGACGCCTTGCTGCTTCTTTTAACCCTATACTTACTAAAAATATTAACTTATAAAGAAGTAAAGTTAATTTTTGTTTTATTTGTTTTTATGTAGGGGTTAATTTTTGGAACTACTGAACCGATTGAAAAAATATTTTTACTAATAAAAAACTACACTATCCCTGAGTAACATAGGCTATAATTCATTTCGATAAAAAAACTTTTTTTATTTCAATATTTGTAAATTTAGTCGGAAACAATTCTTAGGTTAGGCCTAAACTGATAAACCAACACATGTATTTACATTTTATTACCTTAGCAACCAATTGAATAAAAATAGCTATGTGCTCCAATATTTCCATTAACAGCTGATTTCAAACTTTGAAGCAATTATTTTTGTATTCCTATTTTAGGTTGGGGTTTTAAAGTGGAAACCTGAGCCTTGCAGGTTCTTTTAACCATTATTATAACTGCTGTATATATTTTATAAATATACGAAATAATTTGATTTGAACATTTAACATTATTTACCATCTTAGCTTTTGGGTTATTATTAATCCTACACCTTTTTATAAAGAAAACGTAACATGATTATGTGTATAGAAGGTTCTAACGGGGTTGGCGTGCGGACAACGCAGGGGTTTCCCCTAGTAAAAGATACATTCGTCGTTTAATGTGCAGCAAAATAAGTGAAAACCTTGATCAGCTGCCTAAATGTTAAAAATGTAGGGAGATTTCACTAATCAGCTGTTAGCTGTAAATACAAAATGTCTATAAAACTAATCACATCATTTAGAAGGCATTTATTTTTTTATATTATTTAACACATTTAAAGAAATAAAATGACACATCTACTTTATTGCGGAGAACGGGGAAATTGATATGTAAGATAATTTTTGAAAACGTATCACCTCTATTATTAAAAAGACGGAAAGAGAAATGCAAAATCTCATCTCGGGACGGTTATTTTGACCATCAGGGTGTACCTACTTTAGAAAACCATAAGGAATGGACACATATGGCTAATGATACATCAGATTAAAGCACTTTAAAAACTGTGAATTTCTGTGTTAGGAAATACAAATCAGCTAACGTATTCGTTCGCTACACTCAAAAATGTTATTTTGTAAGTTATTGTGTAGCTTCAAGTTATTGTGTAGCTTCAAGTTATTGTGTAGCTTTAAGTTATTGTGTAGCTTCATATTATTTAAAAGACGTAACGAGATATACAAAATGTTATTTTGTAAGTTATTGTGTAGCTTCATATTATTTAAAAGACGTAACGAGATATACAAAGTCTGATCTAGGAACAGTTACTCACCATTAGGGGGAACCTTAGAAGACCTATTTATAAAATCCCAAATAACCCCATCTTGTATCTATAAACCCATCTTATAAACAATGTGTAATGCACAAATGTGGCTTGTGTACATCAAATTGATACATCTCTTAAAATTTTGATCTTGTCTGTATTCTCATTTATGAATGCTTAATTTAAATTAAACGATTAGTTAGAATATGGATTTTCAATCAAGGAAAGCAAGACGGACTAATGATTTCCGTACAAAGGAAGCGTTCACTCTTTCCTTTACTCTTTTATAATAGTGTGCAACAAACTGCTTTAACATATTGAGGAAGGAAACTGAGATTTCAGATGAGGAAAAGTTTAAAGCAATATCTAAGTAAAATAATTTGCTATATCTGAGTGTACTCTGTTTATTTATGGAATATAAAATATTAATTTCGCTGTTGTAAGAATATGAAAACGGCTGGATTTCTCCGCTAAGAAAGCAATGCATATTACGTGTAACTTGGTAGTCTTAAATCGTGATAACATAAGCAACTTTTTCAAAATCGGGACCACTTTTTAAATTAATTTATAATTGAAATTCCCATTTTGGATTACGATTTCAGATTGTATACACAATTTAAAGAATTGGTTTTCTTTTTTAAAAAAAACATGCTTTTGGTTGATCGCTGGAACACGCCTTCCATGCCATAAATCATGCACAATTTTGTTCGCTAAACAAGTCAATAATTATTCGTTTTTGTTATGAATTTCGTTCTGGTACAATTTTATATGATTTTCGTTTCTTTGTGTATAAATATTTTGTTTCGTCCTGGGTAATTCACTATAAGCCTCTTCAGAATTGGTCGATAGGGAAAATGGAAACTTTCACATTGAATTTAATGAGAATCAAAATAAAACAACACAATAGAGCAGAACTTAAAGAAATGAATAATTCGACCACGCAGCTGAACCGTTGACTCGTGTTGAGCGCATTTCCAAAATTACGTTTACCTTTTTTAGGGTTTGAACCAACTATTTGGGAAATTATCTATTCATGAAGGCGCTGAATAGCTGCCTAAGTGGATGAAATATATTAGTAGAATTTGTTTGCACCTACAGTCCAGTCCCCAGAGTCAATAAAAAAGCCGTGAGTTGGAAAATTTTATAAAAGTTTTTTTCTCACTTAATTGTTATGCTTTCGAGGATGCTGAACACGAATCTAATGTTTGCCACCAAAATTTCCTTGAGGTTATCTGAGAAAATTACGAAAAATCACGAAATTATCGCACTTTTCCCAGTATTTTCCTTATAATTCAAAAACTACGCATCATATCGAAAAAATTGTTATATTGTTTTTGAAAGAAGATTAAATTTTGGGTCGAATAACACCTCAAACTTAATATTCGGTTCAGTAGTACGGTCAGAATCGCGAGTTGAAAATCGGTAAGTTTTCCATCTTGCCGCTAAATTAAAGTACACTAGTTTTCAAGCGCTCATATCTTCGGGAAAACTACTTTGATAAAAAAATAGTCAAGAATGAAAGTTGTAAAGAATTTAATTCTGAATCCCGAAAGCTCCATAAATTGTATACTCTAATCATTTTCCAGGGTGATAAGCTCAAAAAATCAAAAATAGTGATAATCGTAGTTGAATTAGCGGCTAAAGTGCATTTCACTTAAAATTTTTAAGGGAACACATTTCAATTGCAATTCTTGTCGTTGGTCGTGTCGTAGTGTTTCTTTTTGTTTAATAAAGTGAGAAATTCCGTATTTCTTATTCAATTTAAAGGTAAGTGATATAACGTATTAATTATATATTGTTACTTTTACAATTTGGAAAAAAAGTTATATATTATTAACTTTTCCTCCTGAATAGACCCTTCACCAGGGTTCAGTAGCAAGAATGTGAACGTAACATTATGTAATATTTGAAAAACGTTGTTACTTTTTATAAATTTTCATTTTTTAACCCTACAACTGAGAAAACTTCAAACTTTCGTTTGATTTACAGTAAACCTCATTTAGTGTTCGGATTTTATGCGTATATCTCCGTAAAATACGGACATTTGTTGAAATAGATAAGCTCGTTTGGGAAAGCCCGTTATACGATTTCCGGAAGTCACAGCCCTTTGCCCTTTCCGACCTACAAGTGACCTGATCTCAGTCTCATCTGGACTAGTCGCCGATGAAAAAGTAAACTGCCACTAAGATAGGCGACATTGAAATTCCAATCAACCCAACGACACTCTTCCAAAGAATCAGTGTAGCCAAGCAGTCTGATCAACAACTCCAGGAAGATTTGTCTTGTGAGCTCGCTGCTTACCCACTGTCTCTTTTCGGTGATGGGGGCATGCGATAAACTACCAAATCAACCCCTGTACAAAGCGTTCACTCCACTCTCGCTAGATACAGCACTCCTAGAGAGCTGCACATATGCGGTTTATGGTGGCTATCTTCTCCACAGGGTTGTGTGGCCATGTGGTGCAACCGACAGACGGATTTGTGATAGTTATGTGCCATTCGTTAAATAAAATATTCGTCAAGAGCAGTAGTGGTCGTCGGTGGATATCCTGAACATGTTGCTGAGATAGGCACCAAATCTGCACAGAGAGCAAGAAGATCTCGAAAATCTGGGGCAAACGAAGTCATTTTCAGTGAAACGATGATTCCCTCAGTTTCACAGTCCAAGTTCCTTCTGAATGACAAAAACAAGAACCGGCTAATTGCAATACTGATGACACAATTTTCTGAGGAAAACATTCTTTGCAAACAGACAACTGAAGATGCAAACGTCCTATTAATAGATTGCTCTAGAAATTGTAAAAATCAACACCAATACAGTTTTCGTTGAGAATATGTCGACCTCCTCGTGATTCTGCTTGGACTTTCTAACTCGCCTAGTGCTTATTTCCTGAAACCAGGTAAACTCAAAACATACTCGTAGCTTTACTCTTCAAATGACACCCAACTTGGCCGATATTTGCTGTTTTTGCATGCTATGACGCCACCAGCGCACTTTAAGGAGAAGGGAAAATAAAATTTGTGTAACTCATGAAGAAACATCCCCAGTTTCAAAAAGTGGTCGACATCTTCTCAACCCATATGCCGCTGCAGACGATGTGATCCAAGCTGGGCTGCACTTCCTGGTTCACTTTTACTGGTTCACAGGAAAGACAACACCTTCTCTCAACGTGGTGAGGTACAGTGCCTACGTGAAAGCTGTAATCAAAACATCAGCAACTATCGCATCCCTTCCACCTAGTGAAGATGCATCAGGGTACCACTGCCTGAGAGTGCACCACCACCCAGTGTGGCTGGTGAACCTAAAGCACCCTGAGGAAAGGAGCTGGAGGAAAACCACCACTGGTCTAACTCCCATCCCCACTGGCCAGCACCTGAACCTCTCCTCAGGTAGGTATCATGCAAATAATGCAAAACAACCTGCCCGGAGAAGACGTACTTTACTTACTTCAAAAGTTATACGAGTTTTTTGCTCACAAAAACAAAATGGCGGGTAGACGGGAAACTAAGGAATAGAGGACTATATGTTAAATGTCGTTCTTGTGTATTTTTAATCTGAAGTTTGGTCGAGTAATTTCTGGACACCCTTTCTTTCTGTTATACAAAAATGTCTCTGCTTCGCAGCAAGCCTCCGCAAGGGTTGGTAAGCGAGCGGGAGATGGAATTATCTAGAATAAATTTAGTTTACTAAATAAACTTCACATTTACCTCAGTTAATAGTTGTATAAATAATGTAATAATAAACTGGTTTATGAAGTAGTTTTACGAAATGGAAAATATTTTACTGAAGTAAATATTGATATTATGGTAGATTTGTCCTCTATTAATGTAATTTACTTCACTAACAGCAGTAAGTACTACAGCATTGTTGTTATGAAACAGCTGCATGGTAAAATATGTTCATTTAAAGCGTATGGCTCCTTTGTAAGAAAATACTGAAATTAATAAATAATTTAAAATAAATTTTAAGCCTATTAGTAGTTCTCAAAAGTGCTATTTGCCCATTTACCTACATGCTCAGCTGATTGAAACTTTTCAGTGTTCGTACAGTAATCATCTGTTTAACACTTCTAAACTTCATATTATAACTTGTATATGAATGATATTGTATACTTTGAAAGATTTATATTTCCAGTTTTTAGGTTAGATTTTTGTTAAGAATGCTAAAGACATGCTGATTCTTTTTAACTTTTACTATAACTTATGTTAAACCGTAAACTTTATAATTTAATTTAGACATCTAATAGTATTTATCATCTTAGCTTTCGGGTTTTGAATAATCAAACTCCTTTATTAAAAATAAATTATAAAATCCCTGAGTGGAGGTAGCAAAGAGTTTGGCGTGCGAAGCTTACAAGGCCTTCCTTAGTTTATACTATACATCACTTACTTTAAACTATTTATATTGTACTAACACTCATTCTCTCGTCTAAGAAATTCAGTTACGCAGCTATTTATTAATCCTAAACATGATTATAATATCTCATTTCCAATCGAAGTTTCTCTAGTGGTACATAATTCATCAAGTTACTAAGATCTCCTTCAACTAATTAACTACACTTCTAAACACTGATGTATTTGTATTGCCAAGATATACATTGAAGGGGCTAAGGGTTTCCTTGTAGCAACTCAAATTCCATGTTTTAAATACAACAGTTTTAAAACCGTGTCGTGTGCTTTCAGCTGGACAATTACGAAATAATTAGAGGCTTCAACAACCTGGCCTAGATTAGAAAATGTAGATAAACCGCGTTTATGTGTAATTAATTTCATGTTTATGATATAATAGCTTACGCCACGTAAATTGTAAAAATAAATACTTCACTTTATAACATTAATCTCCCGATGAAGCTGTAAAATGGGAGTAATCATTCTTATTCTCAGATATATTATGTAAAATTCACTAATGTAGAATCAATAGTGAATTGTTTGTAATTCATTTGAAATTGTACCTGGAAAAATAAAGTTATCCGAACTAATGACAATTTTAAATAAAGTATAATTTATAAAACGTGACGTTTAGTTTATATTACATACAAAAAGAAAATAACACTTACTCACAACATTACTCCTGTGCCTACAACATTAAGTTAAATATGCAGTTTCTTTACTTTCTTTCTCCAAACGATTATGTTCTATTCGTTATCTCCCTCTCTTCTCCCTTCCGCTCTCCTCCCTTATCCTTTTCCCTTTCTCCTTTCCTTTCCTCTCTCCATCTCTCTCCCCCTATCTCTCTCTCCCTATCCCCTGGCCATCTGACCCCCACCACCTCTCCCTCTCTCCTCCCTCCTGCTATATGTCTCACCTTCTTCCTTCCCTCTCCTCTCTCTCCCGCTATCCTTCTCCCCTCACCTCTTTATTTCCATCTCCGTCTTTCCTCCCTCTCCCCCTCGTCCTATTTCCCTTCCCTTTCTCTCCCTCCGTTTCTCCCTCCTACCCTCTCTCTTCCAATAGCCTCATACCCCCTCTCTCTCTCTCTCTCGACTTCTCTTTCCTTTCCCCCCTTCTCTCTCTCTTCTCCATTAACTTTCTACCTCGCCTCTTTATTCTCCATCACCTCATTCCTCCCTCACGCCTTGTCTCCTTTCCCATTCTCTCCTTCCCCTTCTGTCTCCTATCCTCCCTCTTCCTCTCACCTCCCCCTCTCCATCTCCCTCTAACCTCGTCTCTCCTCAGCCTCTCTCTTTTCACGGTCCCTCTCCCCCTCATCTAACTATCTCCATCTTCATCATTCCTCCCTCTTCCCCTGGCCTTCTCTATCTTCCCTTTATCTCCCTCCTTTCCCCCTTACAACTTTTGAATTTCTTTATACGTTCTTTATTTTCAAAATATTAAACTGTTTCACCCACCCAGTAAAAATGTAACTACAGTAGACTGCACAAATACTGTAAATGCTTTAATGTTTTTATTAATAGCAGTTTTATATTTAGTTCAATCCCTAACGCTAAACACTTTAACTTATTAAATGTCTCAATATGAAAACTTCACTTTGTTAGAATGTATACTATAAATTCAAAGTACTATTGTAACTATTGCTACTGACTAGTTTAAACAACTCGGAGTAAACAATGAAGCATTACTTCAGTTTAAGTTTGAGATTAAGGTCAGAGTTTGGATTATACTTCAACGTTACAACCATTATTTCCTTTCGCTTCACAAAAACATAGGTTGCTTTCGTATTTCAAGTAAATGAAAACAAACTCTTAACATAGTCTCAAAGAGACATAGATGTTGTTACTAACAAAATATTCATTGTAGCACTTAAATACATAATGGCTTAAACTAACAAGCAATTTCGGAACTTTTGTAATTTATTGAGCGGTTTTACTTCTTTTTGTTTATAATAACTGAAATATTTTTAATTTCTTTGTGGGTAAACTTAATTTTAAAAGATATAACATGTAATAACAAACATAAATTATCTTGTCGATGTTTTCTCAAAAGTTTATCGGGGGTTAAAATTATTTCCGAAAGGGTCGAATTAGTCCATCCATAATATAATAAGTCTTTATGTTTTTGTGAAACAACTATTTGTAGAATGTGATACTGTGTTGATTTTAATACAGATTTTGTTTACAGACTTCCGTGGATACATTCACAAATAGTTCTTAAGGTTCACTGAAAACTCACGAAATGTCCTTAACCTTATCCCTGCTGGAATTCCACACGCAGGACTAGTAGGACAAATTCCTTGCCACCGTTTAGACAGAGGATGGCTCAGTCTGGAAACTACTTCGCCAGCTCCTCCAATCGAAATCGAGCAACGACCCACTTCACGGACAAAGCGGTCTCGCTTTGGCCAGGGACACACTCGTCTGGCTGAAGACCAGATTACTCGCCATGCAAACATCTACGAGGAAGACAAAATCAACCTCGTAGAAGATTATCTCGATGACTTCCTCAATTGCCCTGTGGGTCTTGTCCCAGACCCTTTTACAAATTACAGATAACCCACAAATTACAGCCACGCAAAAGCTACTGCCATAGACAACATAAGCAACTTAGCTTTTAAAAATATCCATTTCACAATGGTAGACCCAATCACAAACCTATTTAACTGCGAACTGGCTATTTCCCTTCTTCACGAAAAGGGCTAATATCATCATGATCAGAAAGCCAAGAAAATTGTCCCTCTTCTCGCAAAACTTTTGTCAGATCTCACTGTTGCCAGTCTCTCGAAAGTGTTGAAAAACTTGTCAACACTTAACTTACCCACCACTTCCACCTTAAAAAGATCATCAGGCCCGAAATGTTTGGTTTTCGCAGGGAGCAATCCACAACTCTACAACTCGTAAGAGTCATTAATATCCTCTCAGGTGGTTTTAACCTACACCAATCCTAAATGCAAATCCTTCTATAAGTATGGCATGAAGGCCTCTTGTACAAGAAAGTCCACAGTCATGTCCCTCCATGCCATGTTCATCTAATCAGATCTTGCCTCGACAATAGATGGTTTCATGTTTCCGTCGAAGGTGCATTGTCTACTCCTAGGCCCATCGAGGCCGTAGTTCCCCAAGGTTGGTCCGTTACTGAACCTTCTGTACCATAACGACATCCCAGTTTATCACCCAGTGTTATGACGACATCCCGACTTTTTGCTGACGACTCAATATTTCCCTACACATCTTTCTGTGTACATTTTGGAACAAAAATCATCCAACGTCAGCTGGACTTACTTGAGCCCTGGCTTCGGAATTGGAGAATCGCTGTCAATACAAATAAAACAACCATTTAAACGAAAAAAAACAACCACTCCAAAAACCCAACTTCATCCAAACAAATTCCCTATAACATGGAAACAAACACAAAGTAAGTTATCTAGTCGTCATCCTAAATACAAGGGTAACTTTCCTACAGCACGTCAGACAAGTCATTCAGAAAGCATATGAAGCTCAACCCAAATTTTTTCAGGTGATTAATCACAAAAGCTCAGTACCCTTAGTCTGGCTATGTACAAAATGTACTTTCGCCCAATTGTTACCTACTCTGCCCCAGCTTACTCTCTTATCAGCACCTCCAAAAGGAAGATGCTGGATTCACTCCAAAACAAGACACTGAATGTAAACCAGCTCTCCTTTGTTCGTAACACAACCATTCATCAAGGTCTAAAAGCTCAGACAATTCATGACTTCATTCTCAATCTAACCAAATCGTTAGCTTCCCGAACAGAAGGCTCAACGCATGCGCATCTGTCCTTAGTTGTGACCCCATCCCCTATACACACAAGTCCGCAGGAGTAGACCACTGTCTTGTACAAACCACCATGAAATTACTTAAACATCTAAAGCCGGGTTTACACTCTATCTGCAACTCTATATTTTTCTATATGTAGCAATGTTATATGTAGCAAAAGTTATACAGCAAAAGCTATATGTATCAGTTTTAACCAAAATGGACCCATGTTACATGTATCAAAAATAATGCAGCAGAGTAGTTCATAGATGTCGAGGAGGAAGGATCAGTTGCCAGCGGCAACAATTACAGTATTTTTGGCCGCTCACAGAAGAAAACGAAGGTTTTGAGTCCGGCCATCGCTACAAGCCAGGCAAAAGTACAGAGGGTGTGACTTGTTAAACGACTTGAATGCTGGTGATTATAACGTACAACCCTCATTGTGTTATGAAATAAGATGTGACAGTAGTTTCAAAAACGTTTTACGGGTGACGAGAGAAGTTTTTGAGTATCTTATGTGCATGATTGGGCCAAAGAACTGAGAAAAAGAACACAACATTCAGGGACGTCATACCTGTACGAGAAAAGTTGGCTTGTGCTTTGATATTTCTGGCTAGTGGAGATTCATATCAGAGTCTACGTTATTTGTTCAAAATTTCAAAATCTGCCATTCCGAAGATCATTCCAGAAATGTGTGAATCTTTGGTTGATGAACTCCAAAACTACATCAAAATAAGTAATCTTGAGTTAAGTTGGTACCAGGGGGAAATTAGGTCTTCCCCCCTCCTCCCCGACACTGAAAACCATTTTGGGAAATATCACCATATTTTTTAACATGTTTTGTATCTTTTTGCGCCAAATAGTTTTTTACCACTTAAGTTTTTGATGAAAACGCAAAACAACAGTCAGGGAACAGGTGGAAACTTGCAACCGAAGTACGAAAGTTGAAAAAACGAATTATAACATAATTTTGTACGGTAATATTTTTATTCCATTTTATACCCCACAGCGTATTTGTTAAATAATAACAAAAAATATGAGGGATCAAAATGATGGGAAAAAGTACAAATTTCTAATATAATCAGTTTTGAGAATTTTGTGAAAGTGGACACATTTGGGAAAATTTTCACGTTTCTTGTTCCGGTTTTTGTAATCCGGGGAAGTAGTGTCCCACAAAGATGGCTGATCACTGAACAAATCTATCAAATGTATTGTGGAATCATTATCCCAGTCTCTGCCATTTAGTAGCCCTTTCATCATACAAATTCAAGCAATGCAAACAAACACTACCCGGCCGGCTTTCTTATAATGCCACATGTAGCAGACGCTAGAAACAAAAATCGCGTATAACATTGGCTAGCTGCAGCAAATGTTACATATGTAGCATTATATCCCCTTTGATCTTACCGACTCCGAATTGATAGCACAATTTTTGCTAGATATAGCATACGAAGCTACATGTAGCATCGAAAAATTGCTGTATGTACCGGTAACATTTTCCCTATTTGAGTTTTGCTACAAGTAGCATTTGTTATACTACTTTTGCTATATATAGCAGGTTTTACTACATAGTGTAAACGCGGATTAAGTCATACTTATACACACAAAGCAAACGAAAAATCCAAGTTCATCCCTACAAACAATCACTTCTCAAAACAGTCACTACACAAAAATAAAGCCACTTAGATCACAAACTACTGCAAGCGTTTTAAAATGGAAGCAGATAAACACACTTGAGAGATTTATTTCTCTCACCAAAACCAAAGAATAACTATTGCTTGCGATATGTTCTGTCTTCAGGCACGTAGCCAGGGGGTGGGCTTACCGGGCTGCAGCCCACCCCGAAATTTCCTGATACAACAATTTTGAAGTGATAACTTCTATTATCCCTTTGAGCACTTTCGCTTGACTATGTTTCTGAAACCTCGCGTCACGAACTTCTTGCGTAGACACAAGCCAGAGCGTGTAGAGGGAGTAGGCGATACATAGTACATATAGACAAGTAAACGCGTGCTTCCGTGTTTAAAATGTAGCTAGTAACGTTTCAAACGTAATCCTGAAGGCAATTCGACCGGAAACCGTGCTCTTTCTTACCGCAACCGGTATAAAAAATTACAATTTATATAAACTTCGCGCCATTACAGTCAAGGAACGTTATATTTATTATTATTTGAAGATTTTCCATACCTTTTCTATAACTTTTTTAAATGGAAAATGTATAACCTTAGATTACGCATTTTTAAATCTGATAGACAGAAAAGAAATTAAATTATTTTTTGAAAAATTAACACTTTTTAAGATAATTAACAATTTGAAATATTTTTTTTAAAATACAGTTTCTACAATTTCTTATAAACTTTAGAAAATTTAAAACCATATTACATTTTTTTAAAAGCTAAAGACTACTATATTTTAAAGAAATGGAATTTGGTAAATTTTCATATTGATTATTTATAATTTGATATAGTTAGATTATATAAACGCTTAAAATGGAATAAAATGTGTAATGTATAATGTGAGAAAATATAATAATTAAATATGTTTTGTAGATTTACTGATAACTGAAAATATACTTAAATTACTTAGTTACAATTTTTAGGAGTTAAGAATAGGCCTACTTTGTTATTTGAATAATTAATTGTGCAATTTCAAAATATGATATAATATTTTTCGACAATATATTGATTTGTGTAATTTTATGACCATTATTCTTCTCTTATATTAATACAGTACTGATAAAAATATAAATTTCACTTCCAACGTGTGGTCTTAAGCACACCCAATTTATTTTTTTTATTAGGATTATAAAATTGCATTGATATAGATACACATTACAAATAACTTACACTGTAGTGTAAATTTGTAATATGACGGTATTTACAAAAGTGTAACATGACAGTGTGCTAAAAAGTCGACTTTATATACCTACAATTTCAAAAAATTTCCCCGGACCCCATCTTGATTGGGGGGTATTCCATCATCCGGTGTGGTTTACTATCAATCAGAATCAGCCCACCGCAAACAAAAATCCTATCTACGGCCCTGTCTGTCTTGTAAGTGACACACGATGAATGTAACGAATGCGACAACACATCACTCTTGTGTGAACCTTTTTTATCACCTCCCTCTAAATTGTATCTTCACTTTCGAATTGCGTTTCGTATAGGCCTATATATTACGATTCAACCTATATCGCCTCAATATGAACGAGGAAATAAATAATATAAACGCACGAATAATTCCAAATATAGTTACACTGTCTCCACATGAATTATTAAATGCGTATACGCACATGCATATCCTACATCCGATTCATTCCTAAATTTTGAGGATTGTATGCTTTTTACCTACGAATTACAAACAAAATGGATGTCAAAACTTAACTTTAATACATTATGAAAAAGCAATGAAGTTAAGGATAATTATTTCAGTTATCAAAACAGGTCATGTCAAATGAATTAATTATAAAAAGAAATTGCGGAAGAGATTAGTACATCATTTGATTAACTATTTATAAAAACATCTTTGACATGACTAAAATATGTTTTTATTTACTAAAGTCGTTTTATTCATGTACACCTTTCTGCCCAACTAAGCAAAACTATCGTAGGCTACCTGCCAAATTACTGTTGGTGTTATAAAAACCGAAATAATAATTTATACGTTAGGAAAGCAATATTCCAGTACTTTTCAATCGGTTCAAGGTATAACATTACAGTCAGGGCCGCCGAGATAGTGGGCTGCATAGATGCACGGGGCGGGAGAGAAAAACATATTAGTTCATTCTTCAAATAATCTTGATTAAATGTGTTTAAGTAAACTAAAGAATACGTTAAATCAATATAAGTAGATAATGTAAGTAGAGAGTAGTAGGTTTTATGTATAATCACATAAACCGATATACAGTGATAATTATTGTCATTCGTGAAAACGCTTAGGGTAAGCAGAACTAGTTGGACCGAAAAGGCGGCTCTACCACAGACGGTCGGTTAAGGGTTCTTCTATACCTTGCGTAAAACAGCTAAAATATGCACTTCGTACTACCGTGTTTCGAACGCCGTTTTTCAACCTAAAAAGTTGTGAAACATCTTAAATTGTTCTTAAAGGCTTTATGCTTTTGTCTTATATCTCATAATTGAAAGATATCGACAGCAACTCATTTTAATCAACAGTTTAACTGAGTAAAAATCTATGACGTTTAACGCATTTTTTGGGAGTTTTAAGCAATAATTTCCATATTTTAAGCTAACACGTAAAAAATATAAAGCCTTCTTTATAACTTAAAGTAGTTTCCCAGATTATTAATTTATAAATAGAATCCGAAACACGGTATTACGAATGCATGTTTCAACGATTTTGCGGCTTTAATCAGACCTTTCGTATTGAAATCATACCGTACACTCGGGAGTTTTCTTCAAGGTAAAGAAGAGCTTTAAGACCTTCGGGCAAACATGACATTTTTAAAGTACCCTAATAATTCAAGTGATTTTGTTATTTATTAGTTAAACACGTTTTCTCTGTACGCTTTTTTAATTAAAACAATTTAAATCTATAAGTTTTCAGATTATTATGTTTCCCTGTATACTTTTGTTTTAAATAAAACAGTTGTATCTTCAAATTAATAATTACAATAACGACATTTTGTCAAATAATTAACATTGATTTTAATAATTGTTGGTTAAATAAGTTTTTCCTGTAAATTTTTTAAATAAAACCCGTCTTTAAATTTATAAGTTTTCAGATTGTAATTATATTTTTATAACATATTTGTTTTCGCCATTCCGACTACTGATTAATATTTAGATATATTAATGAGACTTAACGTCAACTTTCGTAGCTATGAAACGGTCGTAGTGAAATAGCTACGAACAATAGACTATTGTTGACGGTAAGTCTCATTAATATATCTAATCATTAATATATCTACATTTTTCTGTAGATCTTTACTTTTTTAAATAAACTGTTGAAAAACAGTTGAATTTTCAAGTTAATGATAATAATTGCGACTTTTTTTAAATAATAATTAAAAGTCTTTTTTTATAAATAAGATTTTTTTGTATATGTTTTTAAATAAAAAGTTGTTAATCCACAAATTTTCAGATTGTTAATATTTTTGTTTGAAAACTGTTGTTTGAGCTTGTTTTTATACTTATTTATGTTTGAAATGAGTGTTTCAATATTTACTTTATTATCAAAAACGGAAGGACGAATAGTTAAGCCCTTTAATTTTGTTGTTTCCAAAAGAGCAATGTAGGCCAAATAAGGCAAATTTCTCAAGCACAAAATAATACAAAAAAATCCATAAAGGACGAAAGTCAGGGGTTTTCTTTAATTTAAATAGTAAATGTAATTTAAATTTTACAATAATAATAATAGTTAACATTAATAGAAAATAAACGGTCCAGAAACTGGCACATACTTTCTCACAAACATATTTAAATTATTAAACAGATTCACTGTGACTTCATAATTGTAGGTGGGGTAGGAGAGGTGATACATTAAAGTAATATTAATAAATATTATTATTATTAGCTGAATGATAATTTTTAGAAAGATGCGGTTTTTTGCACAAGGTAGTGTACATTAAGGGCTACAAATAAGCCAAATTTTATCAAAATCGATAGAGCTGTTTTTTTTTTATAAAAAATAATAACAGATTTTTTGGGAGTTTTTGGCCAAAAAGGGGGTTGTTTTTCAATATCTTAAAAACCTTTTTTCGTGCATCTATACAGGCCTAATTGACATGTTTGGTGCAAATTTATTCGAAATCGATGGAATAGTTTTTTCTCTAGCTTTGTATACATATAGACAGACAGACATTTTGTAAAAACCAAATTTTTGGACTCGAGGGTCCCAGAACGGATATTTCCACAAAAATCTCAACATCGATTTTTTACGATCACTATACGTTCTCTATACTATAGTACAGTGAGAAAGTAAAATTACAGAATTGTATATAATCAACTTGTATGTAAGTAGTCAAAGTTTTTTGTTTATACTAAACATCGTCCTACTGGACCTTTTAGCAAAACAGTCGATATATACATATAAAAGGGGCTCAGCATTCGTATTGCCATACATTCTCTCGGCGGCATTGACTACAGAAAACGTGCAAATACGACAAACATGCGCATCCAGTGTTAGCCTAAAATTTAATTTAATGTTGTTTAATTTGGTTATAAAACTTTTCCGTCAGAAACTACATATCATAATAACACAAGAGAGCGTTAGCAACAAATTAATATCATTCAAAATATTCCTCAAGTATAATATTTTAACATGTCTATGACCATTTAAGAATGCGTTTTCAACATCCGGTAAACAAGATAGAGAATAAACTTGATATTTTATGTCGAACAGTTTTTACAGACTGCAGTTAATGTTAATGAAGCAAGAATACATAACACGAGACTATTTCACCGTTAAATTTCTCGATTAAAATCTCTCCGTGACTGTATGACTCCAGCTTAGAATTGCTCACATCTACATTTTGATTCTATCGGAGATGCGATACTTATAGGTCACGTCGGCCTGAGTCACTAAATCCGGACAACATTCACTGTCAGTCATTCTGACCATGTCGGAGTTCATTTTTCTCTGAAACTACTAGATGGATTTCGATCTAACTTCTCTAATACGACAAGAGTAGCCAAGGAATCCTTTCGTCCGTTCCAAGTTGGCGGACCATTATTTTGGCTTAGAAACAGCAAGCGCTCCGCGGGTGTTGACAAAAAGGCTACTCGGGGGTCATACTATTAAATCATTTCATTTCACTAATGAGTCATTTGTCTACATTTAATGCCATGTCAGGTTCACAAAACATGCTATTTCTCACACATCAATGGATTCGTAAACTAATTCGTGTTTTTGTTCCAAGCCAAATCGTAACATTTTAGAGTCGTTGAATAAAGTTTACATTTATTTTTCCTGGCATTAATGTGCCACGAAGAGGTCGCCATTTTTTAATTAATATATGCCGGACATATGGAACACTCTACAAACTTGACACTTCACAGTTACGTTACATAGGTATGCAAAACATTACCCTCGATTTTAATTTTATATAACCAATCAAAACAAAATGGCGGCATAACAAAACAATGATACATTTTTATCAATATGTTTTTATTTGGATACGATTACAAATTGTTCATTTGCAGGTCATTAATGTATAAAACTTAACAAATAAGTAAAGAAAACTAATTCGACCACGCAGCTGAACCGCTGACGAGAGTTGAGCAAGTTACCAAAATTAAGTTTATAGGCCTATGTTTTAGGGTTTCAACCAACAATTTGGGAAATAGGTCGATTCACGACGGTGCTGAATTGCTGCAAAACGGTTCGCACGACATTAAGCATCTTGGGAGTATCTTCAACACACAAAACATTGCGTGCTTCGCACGCCAACCCCACGGTAGAATCCACCACACAGCTTATAACAGGGTACTTCTATGGTGTTTTACGTTTCGATCGATTTTAAGGGAACCAAGCGAGCTATAAGGTCGCGTAAAAAAACAAAATGTGCAGAATAAAATCCTGCATATATATTTGAAGAAAAAACTCAAAAATACATTCATTCTCGTAGTAAAAATCTCAAAAAGTAGTTACTTCCTGTCAAAAAACGTGCTTCCGATTTTGGGATTTTTTTGGCTAACGAACTCTTCTGAGCGATGTAGACAACCAACGTGTGTACCAAATTTGAACCAAATCGGACTTAAAATGCGGCCGCTAGAGTGCGAGCACATATATACATGATTTTAATGACACCACAAAACGTGTTCTGGGGACCATGATCGGTGCTCATTTGCTACTCCCGACCTTGGGTCTTACCATAAGGGCCACTGCAATAGCTCATTTTTCCTATGGAAATTCGCTAATAACAGTAACAAATTATTAATTATCCAAATTTACCGTTATTCGAATTGATTTCCATCAACAGATATAGCAACAAAACTAACAAAATCATTAGCGCTTTTGAAAAATTGCCAGTTCTTCCTCTTTAATCAGCCTCAATAATTCCGCTGATAATAATAATAATCGCTGATCTGTTGGTATAGTGTAAAAATAAGCTTTTTCTTTCAAATAGCCTACCCAACGGTTGGGCAGATCTCGATCTAAAATCGCTTTGGTCATATTAGCGTAATGAGGGGGAGCTTCATTCTGCTGGAAAAACTTTCCGGCTGAGTAAAATTAGGAGAACTATGTGATCAGTTAATATTGATGCGTATCTGTTTCCAGTCATTGCTTATAGGATATCTCGTACGATACGATAGAACGCCACATTGGTGATGGCAGCCTAAACAGTTATACCCTTTGAATTCAGGCCCTCTTGAACGATTTGATTGACGGAACCAATTTTAGGTAAGTTCATATTAATTTTCAAAAGCAATAGCCCAAGAAAGTTTCTCTTTTTGTTCAATAAAAAAAAATGCATTGTTCGAAGATTTTATATGTACGTATAATATATTTTAATTAGGTTCTTATTCATTTTCAAAAGCAATAGCAAAAG
>JAGFPH010001713.1:15164-27519 GCA_018207615.1 Philaenus spumarius
AATATATTATATGTTTTAGTAGTGTTGAAAGACGTATTTTTTAATTTTCTGTAACCTATATGTCTCGGGATTTTCAGGTGCGGAATGCAAGGACCGATGGGCCAAAGTAAGAGACAACCACAGAAAAGCTCTACAACGACGTAGAACAAAAAGCGGCCAAGCTGCGAAAAATATTAAACCTCCAAAGTATGAGCAAGAACTAACCTTCCTTGTACCATATATTATTGACGAAGACAATCGAAAGTGTAATTTTACAGCATCACAAAGTCAAACTGAAGAAGAAAACAGCGAAACTTTATATGAGGATGAGTTACAGAACTGTTATGGCGACGAAGACGTCGACAATCCCGAGATTACGGAATCGCCAAGTGTGTCAGTGAATCCATCATCTGATTTGCAGCGTTCGTGCGCATCCCCATCAACGTCATCCCGCGGTTCATCGATCATCAGGACCAGTAGACACCCGCAAAAAAGAAGCAGGACGGGAAATTCTACTGAAAAAACAGCAGCAAATGTTCTACAAGAATTCTTGGAAAAAAAACGCCAAACTTCTGAACCAGCACATAAAGAAGACGATGCATTAACATCATTTTTTATGACAATGACACAAACTGTCAAAGGGTTTCCTTCAAAAGATCAAATAGAAATCAAGAAAAAAATATTCCAGTTGGTATCTGATAAAGAATTGGAAATTGCTATGAAAACTTTTGAACAACCATTGACCACGGACTTGAACACGGTTAATATACATCAATTGCAACGAACAACAACTCAAGAACTTCAGGTTCAACCTCGTACACCACAACCTGCACGGCAGCAAACTGACCAATTTTACAAACCACCATTGACCACGGACTTGAACACGGTTAATATACATAACTTGCAAGAAACAACAACTCAAGAACTACAGGCTCAACATTGTACATCAGAAAATGCACGACAGCAAACTGACAAATTTTCAACGGGAAAATTTAATGAAGATCCATCAACACTTCAGAATTACTACACATGGGGATGGAAGAACTCCGAATAATCTGAGATAACTAAATTGTATTTTGGTATTTATTTGTATTCATTAATACGAGTAATATATGATAAATATTTATAATTTTACGTCATTTTTTACGTTACATATGATAACTTTTTTAAATGTTTGATTTTTTATTTAAGTCAACTTTATACTTTGATTTCTTTTAGTATGGTAATCTTTTGTACCAAACCTAATAATTCATAATTGGCTATTTTATGATGTTTGTTATTAACTTCCTCATTTTTATGTATAATTTGAAAAGTGTAGATACTTAAGTGTGCATTGAAGTGTAGTAAAAGTGAAGAGTGAAATATACCTCTCTATTGCTATAAATTACGACTTTAAACGTAAAGCCTGACGTTCATTTCAATTTTTTAAGTTGCAAATGTTATCCTCCAGTTTAACTTACGCATTAAAACTCTTGTTGAACAGCGGAAATGCTGTTCGTTAATACGTATGTTAATAAACATATTGATTTCATTAATTGCATTTTTAATTCCTCCAAAAAACAATAAGTAAAAAATTGAAGGTATTCTGATTTTTATTATTTTCAATTTATTGTTTTAATTGTGATCTTCCATTTAGCAATTATTATTTTTATTTTATAACACTTACCTCACACAAATGGCTAGCCTTTCTTTTGGTTGCACTGGACTTCGGAACTTGGTTTTTTCTCTGAATAATTCGCCTTCCAGAAGATTTAGCAGACATTCAAACTTATCGTGAGTCATTCTGAAGTACTGAAAAAACTTCACATCATCCTCTATAAGATCAGGAAACAAGGTGTGGAACTCGCCGAAACTTAGTCTTTTCCTGTTTATGTTGTGTATCCAAAATCTTTGCTTTCTCTTTCTAATCTTCTCCTCTTCTTCCGCCAAAATTAAGCTAACTATCACCACTTCTTCATCGATATCCATTCTCAAAATTAACTGCACTGCACTACGTGTACTTTCACAGTAGTGTATAGACTGACCTAAATTCACGCCGCTGTTCGCGCAACCCGTCCGTTCCGTACCGCCCGTCCGTGCCGTACCGCCCGTCCGTGCCGCCCTAGTGCGCGCACCCCCCCTTAAAAATGCCGTCCGTGCCGTACCGCCCGTCCGTGCCGTGCCGCCCTAGTGCGCGCGAGGCTCTATACTCATATTATAAAGAGGTAAAGTTTGTTTGTTTGTTTGTGTGTTTGTTTGTTTGTTTGTTTGTATGTAGGGGGTGATCTCTGGCACTACTAAACCGATTGAAAAAACAGTTTACTAATAAAAAGCTACACTATCCCTGAGTAACATAGGCTATAATTCATTTCGATAAAAACCTTTTTTTATTCCAATATTTGTAAATTTAGTCGGAAAAAATTCTTAGGTTAGGCCCAGAATGATAAATCAACACATGTATTTACATTTATTACCATAGCAACCAATTGAACAGATAATATAGCTGTTAGCTCCAATATTTCCATTAACAGCTGATTTCAAAATTTGAAGCAATTATTTTTGTATTTCCAGCTTTTAGGTTAGGGTTTTAAAGTGTAGATCTGAGCCTTGCTGGTTCTTTTAACCATTATTATAACTGCTGTTATAAAATATAAGAAATAATTTAATTTGAACATTTAACATTATTTACCAT
Source organism: Philaenus spumarius (assembly GCA_018207615.1). Lineage (NCBI taxonomy): Eukaryota > Metazoa > Arthropoda > Insecta > Hemiptera > Aphrophoridae > Philaenus > Philaenus spumarius. The sequence goes on from JAGFPH010001713.1 coordinate 17,815, forward strand.
CTTAGTTTTGAGGTTATTATTAAAAATACACTTTATTATAAATAAAACATAACATATGTTTTTAGAAGGTTCCATTGGGGGTTGGTGTGCGAAGCACGCATGGGTCTCCCCTAGTACTATGATATTTTCACACCAATGATGATTGATTTTTATTTTTATATAGATGAGAGGCAGTTTTCTAGTTTTAAAATATAGCCAAAATATCATAAGGTAAAGTAGTACATATTTCAAACTGGTTAAATAGGCCTAGTAAAAAATAAAGTTGGCATAATTTCAATAGTTATAGGTTTTTGAATTATGATATGGTAAACATTTTTCACTATTTGTGTTTGCTATGGCATAACCTAAAAAACCGTTGTTTGTAAAGAATAATTACCTGATTATAAATGAATAGCCAATTTCACTGCCATTAATCCAAACGCTTTCAAGAAACGTGAGTTGGTTCATTATAGGCCTAACTTTAAAATTGTGTTAAGTTTATCATCCAAATCAGCTGTTTTATTTATTTGTAATATGTAACAACAGATGTTTGCATTGTAATACAGTAGTAATTTTTCGTATATTTTTTGTTTGTGTTTGTTTTTATTTTGTTAACTTGGCCTAAGCAATTCGGTTCCGACGAAGAATTATCTAAATTTTCAACGTTGCTTGCCATGGTTACGAATGTAATTCATTAAAACAAGCGTGTATTGGTTCAGTACAGGCCACAAATATAATTGTTTTGCTAAGAGTTTGATTCAAATCAGCTGTTTTATCTGTTATATGGCTGGGAGTTAATTCTGTATTTTAACCATTTTCTTCCCTTAAAATCAATATTTTGCAAAATTCTTTAAGAGTGCATTTCTACAAAATGGTATGAAGATGGACTGAAAATGTTAGGGTTACAGCTATCATAGTTTGGTGCAGTACGTTGTTCATGAATCAATCAGTCAGTCTTCTTATTTTTTACAGATGTAATAGTAGGCTACTTTCAATGTTATGTTCTGAGAGGGAAGATTAATATGTTGGCTTGTTAGTTTGAAAGTTGTTTAGAGGGCTCCGGAGCGCCCTATCTCGGCAATGTTAAAAATACAATATTTAAGGAACATTTTCTCAGAAACTACTGGATCAAAATTAGTAAAATTTTATCAGTGTGTTAGTACTACTTAAATACAAAATTTAACACGGGGGTTTTGCAAAACAAGAATTTTAATACATTTTGTCATTATTTTTATAAAACAAAAAAAATCTAACCAGTTTTTTCCATATTTCTCAGTCATAACTTAGAAATGATCACTTATATTACGATTTGCTCTCTTTAAAACCTAATGTACTCCATTAAAAAACAACCCCTGAAAATTTCAGAGCATTATGTTACATAGATTTTGATAAAATGTTCCTTTTGTGAATAAAATATATGATTTCTGGAAAACATGTTTAAAGTTTTACTTAAATATTTAATACATACCAGCCCCATATGCAGGGTTGTCATCAGCTGAATATCATCAAAGACTGTATAATCAGGTTAGGCACTACAGAAAAAGCTAAATATCCCTACCAAAATGAAAATTCCCTCACTAGGCGGCAATTTTAATTATTTTCAAATTGGATAAATCATATTAAATTATTAAGAATATGATACAAAATGTTTCTTATTCTCATGTGACATACGAACAAAAAACGTATTTTTACCCACTAAGACTTGAGATATAATAATAAAGTTAGGCTTGTTTTTAAATCTAAATAAAATTGCAATAATAGGAAATAAAAACAAAAAAAAAATCAAAAACTAAAATTTTAGGTGCTCCTTAAGTTAAAAAATGTATAGTTCGAAGTATAACGTGTCCACTTATTCATGTTTCGAAATTAAAGACTTATTTTGCATAATTTAAATTTAATTAAACTTACCTTTACGATACAAACAAGATCAAATTATTTATTTAAAATAGCATAACGCTGAAGTTTCCGCTCAAGAGGCAAGTTCTGGGTAAACCAAATGACTCCCTGGCATGTAATTTGCGTCGGCCAAGGCACTGTATTTTATCCCCAGTAGTGATAAATTTTCATATATTAAATAAACTTGGAAACTGGTGGTAAAGACAAATTGAACCATCAATATTTAAACACTCTGCGTATTTCTTCTTACGCTTCGAAATTAAGAAATTTTCCCAAATTGTATGACTTAAACACAAGAATTTACAATTTTATATTTAAACAATAAAACGGTATCTAACATATTTGATAACTTGAAGCTCGTAACAATTGGAAATTTGTGTAAGAACAAGCAATATTTCCCAATAGGTTACAAGTGAATCAGAGGGATGGGTTGAAGTGTGGCGCAGTGGTTAAACACGCTCACCAAGTTTGTTATATATTCACTGGCGCTTGTTTGACCTGCACTAGCTGCTGCTCTCCCTTGTAAGTAGTCTAACTAGCTCGGTAGAGTCAGAAGAAAATAGTCTAGCGATGTAGTGTTTAGTATTTATTACCGTTGAAGTATTAAAGGTATTAATATTGTAATTTAAAATATAGCCCAAAATATTAGGTGTAAATATAAGGTGCTTTCCAAGTCTGTAAGGTGCTTGCGAGCATGTCTTAAGGGTAGGCTCTAGTAAAACAGAAAGCAACCTGCGACTCCAGCGTTGCGGCGGTAGGTTACGCGGACATTGCTCAGCCTAAATCCATTTAAAACCCGAAATTGTTCAAATAGCGTTTTCAAAAAAATACCAAACTCTTGGGGACAAAATTCTTCATCCGAATGGCTTGATAATTTTTCGCTATAATTAATAGTTACATCGTAAAAAAATATTTAAAGTCACCCTATAGCGGCGGTAGGTTACACGGACATTGCTCAGCCTAAATCCATTTAAAACCCGCAATTGTTCAAATAGCGTTTTCAAAAAAATACCAAACTCTTAAGGACGAAATTCTTCATGCAAATGGCTTGGTACTTTTTCGCTATACCTAATAGTGACAACATAAAACATTATTAAAAATTAATTTTTTAAATTGTTAATAAATATTAAACAAAACGTTTTTCTTAATTTTGGAAAAGCCATTTGCATGCGTGTTGGCCATAGCTTTAAAATGACATATCGTTCATAATTATCCGATCAAAAATGAAGGAAAAATATGGATTTTAATTTAACATTGGTCTTATGGAGTGTCAACCAACATGGCCGACAGCTAGAGCCGACCCTTAAGGGTGAGAGAATCCTCAGCACGATGTTGAATAAATCCACTAGGAGCGCTGGCAATCAGTCTAGCAGTGAGGAGGCGGAGCTAAATAAATGATTGACAAGGTTTGGGTTAAACCTTCGTGCAGACTAGACGTACAACGTAGACACCCACAAGTGTACTTACTTTCCTTGTTAGCCCTACTGTTAGTAATAATTATCACTTAGCAACGCAGCGAGCGAAGGCAAATAAGGAATTGAATAACTGAATTCTTTATTTTGTTTTGTACTTAATAATACAAACAAACTGTTTACTAATGTTGCAAAATGTTAGTTATTATTAATTTACAAAGCAATTAAATAAAGTATGAAACATGGGCTTTTGTAACACTTGCCGAAACGTTCGACATTCGACTTTATTCATTATTGTTCTGAGTAAAAAAATCAGAACAATAATTTTTCTGTTTTTTTTATTGTTCTGTGTGGAGGTTTAACTGTGGAAAATGCAGTACCCCTCAACATATTTCTAACAATGACAAGTAAAATGTTTTTTTTTTTTTTTAGTACGAAAAACCATAACTCTCAATTTTGTTTCAACTGCTGATTATTGCATTTAGAGTTGTGTTGATGGTAAATTTAAATTTAAGTGGTAAAATATATGCACATTTTCATTAATTAAGATTGTCTAATAATTTAAAAATCGCAGATTCAATGCAGTAACAAGATATTAAAATATATAAAAAAAAAAAACACCAAAAGTTAAAATTTAAAAACATTTAATTTGAAGAAAAAGAAAATTACGGCATGTCATATGGCTGGTCTATTTTAAAACTGTTCATTGTTTTTATAATAAATCATCATGATATGTAATATTGAATTAAAAGTTGTAAATAAAAACAAGTTTATGTTTTTTCGCGCTTTCCGTACATTTAAGTTTTGCGATATTTGGTAGAGAATAACTCTGTTTGAGGGAACGTGGCACAGTTATGTTCAAATGAAGCCTACTATGCACAAACTGTAGCATTGAATTCTACAAACTATTTTAACAAAAGTAGAAAATTTTCCAATGTAGCAAGTTTTTGAGAAAACACAAAATTTATAAAATGTATTTTCACCGAGCTGCAAACAAATTAGTACTAGTGTTACAGTTTGTAGAGTATTTTGACTGTTGCCAAATAAAAAAAAAAGTAATTACCGTCCTCTTTCTAGACTTTGAATTGTAGGACAAACATTTTCAAGTATAAATTAAGATTTTAATTTTTTGCGTGTGGGCGTAGGCCATGATAACATTAGTACCATGTTAACGTATTCCCTTTATGATAGTTTAGAAATTACGTAACTGTGTTAATGGAGGTTGCAACTGTAGCAGACTGGGCGAGAGTTTTTAACCACTAGCCACTCTACTCGCCCCACAAGTAAGCTGAACACGAATAATGTTTTCAGAATAAATAGTTAAGTTACTATATCAGATTTACAGTGAGTGGGCTATACAAAAAGTGCAAATTATAAACTTTTGTTTCACTGATTTCACATTGAAACTAATATATTTTCTTATATTTATTCAAATGAATATATACTACAGCTTAAGTTATTTCTAACCTAACCAACAAAAATTAATTTGTAAATAGCATGTAACTTACTCTTCCGTATTTCTTCAAATTGTCAACCAGCACACTCAAAATAGATCGATTTGTAAGCTGAGTGATTTCTTGCTTTGGTACGTCCATTGTTAATAATTCTGAAAAAGTTGTTGGAGATAATATTGATTTATTAAATACAAGTAAATAATACAGGCAACTACTGCGTGAAATCTCGACGAAGCTCAATTGTTTATTGCGTTGCTATGGTAACGCAACCTAAAGATATATACACACATGCGCTTCATTTTTAAACAAGGAAATAATAAATACCACGGTTTCGTTATATACAATACGTGAAGCCGTTTTTTGTAAACACAACTCCTCCCTTATTTCTGGACCAATTTTAATGTTTGAGGTTTCAAAAAATTCGTCTCATTTCGTAGTTTTGCAATAAGGTTTTAGATGTCAAAAATTCTTATCCTTAATGGCGTGAGCTAATCTCAAAGGTCGGGTTTTCCCCATAAGATTAACATTGAAAATATTTAAAAACCATTTCTATACAAAACAGCTGTTTATAATAAGAAACAAACTAATCCAGTTGATTTCGTGGATGTAAATAACGATGATTACAGTATTCAGAAGGTTATAAAAACATTTTAATACAAAACAGCTGTTTATAATAAGAAACTAACTAATACATCTGCTTTGTGGAAGTAAATATTGATTTTTATAAGGGAGGAAATGAATTATTTATTCAAATTATAAAATTTACGAACTAATTTGTTTTGAACATTTAACATTATTTACCATCTTAGTTTTGAGGTTATTATTGATAACTTTTTTGTTAAGTTTTTGATTAAGTGTAGACCTTAGCCTTACTGGTTCTTTTAACCTTTATTATTACTGCTGTTATAAAATATAAGAAACAATTTGATTTGAACATTTAACATTATTTACCATCTTAGTTTTGAGGTTATTATTAATCCTACACTTTTATTATAAATAAAACATAACATATGTTTTTAGAAGGTCGCACCGGGGGTTGGCGTGCGGAGCACGCAGGGGTCTCCCCTAGTATAGAATACTAATGGTAGGATTCACGAGTGGATGCGCAGTAACTCGTGACGTCATCGGGACCCACTTTCTTATAAGCTCCATTAGCTTCCTATGTAAAAATTGAAGAGCCTTATGTAAAAATTGAATAACGTTTAAAATATTTAACCGATTTTAATAAAATTTTAACCACACATAGAAAACATATCAATAATAATAATATAAAAGAAACAGATTGTTACAACAAATTTTAATACCTTTACTGATTAGGCCTATAAAAATTACTTTCCAAAATCTTTATTCGGTGAAAAATTGTTTTTTCATGTCTTCAGTAAAAATTGAATAACTTTAAAAATATTTAACCGATTTTAATAAAATTTTAACCACATATAGAAAACATATTTATAATAACAATCTAAGAAAATCAGGTTGTTAGAACAAATTTTAATACCTTTACTGATTAGGCCTATAAAAATTACTATTTCAAAATCTTATTTGAAATTTTATTCTGTTTTAATGCTAGACAGCAGTTACCTAGCCTTGTTAGACAACTATTAAAACAAGAGTAAAAATTGTTTGGTTTAACCTAAGAATTGGGTCAAGTTTTTTGGTTTAACCTAAGAATTTAGTGAAATGTTTGGTGTTAACCTAAGAATGCAGTAATAAATATAAGGAATAAGGTCTATGGATTGCGCAACATTGCGAAATTCTTACTCTCAATTACGTAATAATGTGTTCTGCGACTGCGTCTTATTCGCAGTTGGCTACGTGAGAAGGTGATTAGGATTAGGTAGAGGAAGCTCAGTTTAAACAAGTAGCTGGAATAGTAACCATGTCTCCTTCCAATATGTACAAGGTATCTGAGCTCTTGGGTAGCAGGATTAACCGACCAACGAACGATTTGGACTCTGGCTTCTGGAAGAGAATCTGCACAACAACAATCTGGTAACAGATATTGGAAATATTAATTACGCTGCCTGGAGTTGCTGCCTGGAGTTAATATAAAACCACTAACTCCGCTAACAAAACCATTCTGCGACAATATAATGCTTGTTAAAATAACCAACATTTCGGACTGCGAACAAGGGAAGACTATCGTAAAGAAAGATATCTGTGGAGCATTTAACAGTTACCTTCGTGGGAAATTTGCCGATTATGTTTCTGCAAGACATGGCGTAAAGGCAAAATTACCATTTCCTTTGCTTGGAACGAGACCAATGGCGGAACGTGTATGCAATATTATTGGAGTAGATCGGATGCAAGCCATTACAAAGAAATTTGAAAATCCCATTGCGGTCCCCTACAAGGTAGTTGGCGGATGTCGAGCTGGCTACTCTACAGGAAAAAATGCCCGAAATACTATTGGATCTGCAAGCCCACGACTTCTATCTAATGGATTTGGACATTACACAAGATTTTGTGGGGATATTTAACAAACGAGAGATGTGTGAGTACTTAGCAAAGGACCACGACTTTCGCTACCAAGGCGACCAGTACAAAGAAAACTACAATACAATTGTTAACAACGACAAGACGACTGGAATAGATTGCCTAACCTGGATTACTCCTACTAGTGCAAGAGTAAAAATCTACAACAAGTTCGTTTGCCAGATAACGAGTCCTGGCGTTAACAAACAAATTGGCAACCACATTGTGGATTTTGTCAACTGTCCAGACTCCAGATTAAGACAGACGTTTGAGTCCCCACTAGGTAAGGAGCACGGCATTACGAGACTGGAGGCGACGATCTACAACGGTAGCGGTTACCATCCTCTGGACCACTGTGTAATGCTTCTGGAAGACAGCAAAATTTATTTCCAGGAAGCCCCGTTTTACTCTGTTGCCATCCCAAAAATGTGGACGAAATTAGCTGGCAGTCTCCAGAACAGTTGCTGTGTAGTGTACAATAATCTTTTACAGTATGCTTACTGGGGAAACATTAACACGAGGAGTTAACTGGAGTGTAGCTTACTTTACCAAGCGACCAAGACCAGAGGCAAAAAATAATTAAATACGTACTCTCTGCATTTAGTTTTAACCTCTTACCTGTCAATTACTTGGAGATTGTGGAAGATGTCGACAATAGAGAGAATGTTAGTGTGGTGCATAAATGCTACATTAAGAGTGGCGAGACATTCTTTTCGAATTCTAGTACTGCCCCTTCTCTACGATTTGTAAAGATGTAAGCCTCGAGATCTGTGGGTTGGTTCTAACAAGCAATATTATTCCACAGATGTTAAGGAAAAGGACGAATGTTAGCAACAGGCTACAACCATACTGTTTAAAGGAGATAGAACCATTCTCCACCGTTTACCTACTGTCTACGAAGAAACGAAAACTGGAACTGGAAGAAATCGACTTTAAACGGAGAAAATTGAAATACATGGAACATACGGCTTCCTTAGAAGAGGAATACAAAAAAATGTATTCGCCTGCCTCTTCTGCGCAGCTCCCTCTGATATGCCCTGCGGGCCCTCGAGACGCCGGACCTGGCATTAGACAATTCCGGGCTCCACCATCTCACGGGATAAACCACACCTCTCGCTCTGCAAGGGACCGCTGTCCTCATCTCCGCCATCAACGCCGCCAGCCTCTTCTCCGGTGCCTGGTTTAAGTCCTGGAACTCCCTTCTCGCCTCCGTCAGCCTCCGCATCTCCTCAGCGAACAGCTCCCAGTTGGCCTTCCTCTAGTTGTAGTCAGGCTTCGTGGAATCCGCTAAAGTAGCAGACGATCTAGCAGGGATGCGCCAAATTATCAGCCGGTGGTCGCTGATCACGGAATCGTGGACCGTCCAGTCCCTGCTCCATCTGCCAGCAGCTGCAGAAGCCAACGTGATGTTAATCCAGGACTCACCCCTTGATGACGAAAAAGTCGCCCTCTGGGTCGGTTCGTTAAGCATAAGAAGGTCCGCCTCGTCAATCAGCTCCTCCACGAGCCGGCCCCTCACATCACTGGCACCTCCTCCCCATCTCGGCGACTTAGCGTTGATGTCCGCTCCGACAAAGACACTCCCGGGGCACTCTCCAAAGATACTTCGGATCCTCACGATGAATGGTTCCACCGGAAGCGCGTACTGGCAGTGTACCGAGCCGAAGATGTAAGTACGGCCTCGGTATGTTATTTCAGCAGCAGCGACGTGGGGCTCCATGTACTGCGACAGGGCGACGACACCAAGCACCGGGTTGACCACTATGACTGCAAACCATATTTCTCTCCCAGAGACGGAGACTATCCTGCATCCGGGCGCAAAGCCCACCAGCTTCCCACGGAGAGAGTACGGCTCCTGCACCAGAAGAACATCCACTCCCAGCTGGACGGCCGTCCTCACCAAAACGTCCGTGGCCTCCTTTCCTCTATCCAGATTTATTTGCCCCACCCTCAGTGATGATTTTGCTGCTTCACGCGCCATAATCGGTATTACGGATCATGGCCTCCACAGCTCTTCTGTAGGCGGTGCAATCTCGGTATCGGTGCGAGTGGTCGTGCGGAGTCAACAACCGGTCAACATCCGGTCTTTGGAAAATATTTCTCCACAACCCAGGATGTAAAAGTTGGTAAGACCGGATGTAAATCGGACGCGTTCTTGAATAAGGTCAGCATTGTCAGAATTTCTATTAATCAGCTAAAAGCAATAGGCCTATCTAAATTATTTATTTATGTTACCTTAGTTATATTTTGTACTCCTTTGAAATATTTGCCTTTTGCCATCTTCTTCAGTGTATTATATTTTAGCGAAGTAAGATATTCTCTTGTAATCTTTGGCATTGTAAGCAGGGCAGCAGGCTGGGATAACACTGATAACAGACTAATATAGGGAAACGTGTTCCATGTTACCAGTGTTACCAACTCCCAAAAATATTTATCCCTAAGCAAAAGTCAAAAACCTCTAAAATCGCCACAATTATTAGGAAATCCCC
>JAGFPH010001713.1:37519-59460 GCA_018207615.1 Philaenus spumarius
GCGATCCACGGCTAGCCGCCAGGATAGCGGAGCGCTTAGGTACCAAAACAGCTGGACAGGTACGCGTCAAGGCTTCAATTGTACATCAGGGAACGAGATGCTTATCTGGCTCGCGCCAGACTGCGCTCACCTCTTGCCATTAGGGGCTCACCAATGCGGCGGGACCAGTTGCCCCGTTCGCCGGTTCCAGTGGGTGTAGCAGATGCCGTTCCCTATGTCGTTGTGCCGCCCCCCGAAGAGTTTGTTAATTCTCCGACGGGGGTTTTGAACGATGAGCGTCCCAGTACCTCCCAGGGTACTGGGGATGTATATGCTTGTGGCGAGCTCCTACAGGACTCCGACGCTTCAACCTGTGAGGAGGATTCGGAGGTGTTTATGCCCGACGGCTTGGTTGGCCCTGTCGTCTCATCCGTGGTCGTTGGGTCACACACGCTACCAGCGCGTGACGACCCTTTTGTAATGGAACTTGCTGGCTCACACGTGGCAGATCCTTGGAGATCGTGGATGTTGTTTACAGCTCCTTGGCCGACTTTCTGAATGCCACTCAGGAGTCGAACACCACCGGACAGGCAAGGGCCATTGGCCCTAAGACCCAACGGTCTAAAAAACGCGCACAGAAGCGTTTCAAGTATGCACGCGCGCAGGACCTCTACAAGAAGTCGTCCGCACTTCTTGCCAAGTACGTTCGTATGGGTACCGACTTTACAGCTTCCAATACCCATGAACTAGCTCGGGACGACATTGTTGAGACGTATACAGCACTCTGGGGGACAGGAGTGCCTACCCGGCAAGAAGATCATGTCGAGGGGCCACCGATTGGGTTGGAGTCATTTCCACCAATCGAAGCCGCCGAGGTCAAACGGCGTCTTGGAAGGATCAAGGGGTCCACAGCCAGCGGTCCGGACAAGATTCGTAAAGCGGCGCTGTCCGGGCGCGCACAAGAAAGGCTGTATGCTGGGCTTTTCATTATAGTACTGGCCTCCGGTCATCTGCCGACCGCATGGAGGAGCAATCGGACCACACTTATCCCTAAAGAGGGTAAGGACTTGGCGCAAGTAGTTAATTATTGGCCGATCACGATAAGTTCTCTTCTCAGTCGCCTTTTCTGGGGAATCGTTGATCAAAGGCTGCGGGCGGTGGTCCCCTGAACCCTAGGCAGAAAGGGTTCGTAGCGGAGGCGGGCTCCTTCGCTAATCTTCGACTACTCGACCAGCTAACCCGGCAGATGAAGACTGTGTGGGTATTGTGTTGGACGTTGACAAGGCGTTCGATACGGTCCCACACGGCGCAATAGAACGTGCGCTCCGAAGAAAAGGGGTCCCAGCCCCTCTAGTCGAACTGGTCGGGTCGAGCTATCGGGCCATTTACACCCGAATAGCTCATCTAAAAGGTGAAATCGAGATGGAACTCCGGCGAGGCGTTAAGCAGGGGGACCCTTTATCCCTCCTGATCTTCAACTTAGTTCTTGAGCCATTGTTAGAGCGGCTAGAGAGCATGTCGGGATTTGCCCTTGGGGAGGGGCAAAATATTTCCTGTCTGGCTTTCGCCGACGACCTCCTTTTGGTGGCGTCGGACGCCTCGAAAGCCCAATGTCTACTAGATGAGACCATTGACTACTTCGGTCTTCATGGTATGACGCTTTCGGCTTCCAAGAGCCTGTCATATGGGATCGCGCATACAAGAAACTCTTGGCATCTAGTAGACCCCGGCATGGAAAGGCAAGGGGAGAAAATCCAGGCTGCCACACCGGATAAAAGCTTTGTGTACTTGGGCGCAAAGTACTCCCTCTGGAGCGGAGTTGATCTGAGAGAGATGCGGGGAAGCCTCACTGAGGTCCTGCGCAGAGTTGAACGAATCACTCTGAAACCTCAACAAAAGTTGAATCTGCTCCAGAACTACCTAGTCCCCGGATACCTTCATCAGTTGGTGACTGCCTTACTAACTATCACGTTGCTCCCGCAGTCCATATGCAATGGAATCATCTACTGCGGGAAGGGAGAAGAGGGGGGCTAGGGTTTCCAAAGTTGGAATTCTTGGTTCCTCGGGTGGTCCTGAAACTGGGACTCCGGTTTCAAAGCTCACCGGACCCAGTTGTAAGAGCTTTGTCTGGGTGTGCAAGTACTACTGCAGCTCTCCGTAGAATTGCACGCTCTGTGAGGGTCACCTTCCATTACACAGAACTCGACCTGCTGCGCTTTAAGGTCCGATGTTCGAAGACAGAGCTCTACACGTGGAAAGGCCTGTAATCTCAGGGAAAGGTTGTCCCGGCCCTCATAGGGGATAGGGTGGGGAACGCATTTATGCGCGATCCGTCCCTATTAAAGCCTTGTAGGTTTATAACCGCCCTGCAGTTGAGAACAAATACAGCTGGTAACAGGACCAGTCTCAACAGAGCCATTCCACAAACGGATCTGAGATGCCGCAAATGTTGGCTCAAGTTGGAGACCTTGGGCCACATTTTGGGCTAGCGTACACACACGAAGCCCGGTCGGATCCACAGGCACGATGAGATACGTGATCTCATCGAGTCGCAAGTTATGAGGGATGAGGCAGCAGTGGTCACAAAATAACCACAGCTCATTCTCGAGGGTGTGGGGAACCTCAAACCCGACTTTGTCATAAACAATCAGAAAGGGGTCTTCCTGGTCGACGTCACCGTCCGCCATGAGGATGGGGGGAACCTATCCCGTGCGAGAAACGAGAAAGTAGTAAAATACCGCGGTCTGCTGCCTCAGCTCCAAACTCAGTTTGGGGCACTGAGTGGGGAAGTCCTCCCCATTGTGGTGGGGACCAGAGGGGCGATGCCAAAACCGACCCTAGATTGCTTAAGGCGACTGGGGATGAAAGGCGTAGGCATCCCCAAGAGTATATCTCTGATTGCTCTCCGGAGCTCTCTGGAGATATACCACGGGTTCATGGACTATGATAGTTTCTCTACCATCGAACCCGTGCCCCGATGACACTGCGAGCCGGTGTACCACGTCCTTTCTCTTTTTCTGAGCCCTACGAGCTGGGCCCGCAATAGTAGTGTTGTTCTCTGTTAAGTCTTGTTATTTAGTTTTTAAGTCCTTCCTAGTTATCTTCTAGTCATTAGTTATAATTCTTGTCTTACTACTATTGCATGGGCATTCCCTATTGTGGCGTGCGAGTCTTTAATGGTCTTTTGCCATCGAAGGCGGTGGGTCAGCTACCGCAAGGTAGCTGTGTGGGTACCTCCGTGAGGTCTTCCGTGAGCAATACAACAGAAACGTGGTAGCTAACACCCTTCTCTATCGAGGCGACTCGAAGAGACCCACTTACCTAATTTTTCTAAGCTAAAGCTCCTACCTGGCGAAAAGTGGTGCCGGCCGTTAAGACGGTGGGAATCTGCAGTTGATTGGGCAGGGGGGTTGGCGAAATCTGAGTAAGCCATCTCTCTATAAGATCTCATGTACGGGGCGACTTCAACCCCCCCCCCCTCTTTAAGGAACTGAGGGAAGTCCGGACTGGGTTAGCAGCCAGTCAGCAGGAATAGCCCTTCTCTTGGCCGAGAAGGTCTAACCGGCGGGAGAAAATATGACTCTCTTAAATATGACACTTCTTGGGCTGGAGACATCTTCCCAGAAGCATTCCCCTATGCAACCAAGCGCGTCCACAGGTTGCGGATAGTGGGACGGCCTCCTTGGTGGTTAGCTGTGAAATAAGCGGGGTAACCTGACGAATAAGCAGTCGCGGACAAAAGAGGGACTTGATGGAGAGGAGGTGGGCTATCTGGCTGACATTGGTAGACCTATAAAGTGCCTCACAACTCTGCGAAGTCAAGTTTACAGTGGCGAACTATTGCCGCCACTTCAAATAAGCAATACTCTGTCGCCTCAGGGTGGTTCTGGCCTGCCAAGCCGTTCTTCCCTTATTTCATTGGCCCTAGAAATTGTAAAAATAGAGGTGCTGTACAGTACGGTGGTGCCCCGTCTTGGGTTTCGGACACCACCCCAATGAATCCTACCAACACTGGCATTAATAACTTACAGCCAATGCAACTCGATCCTCCTGACGCGGCCCAGGCCGTCCAGGTGAATCGTGGTCAAGATTTGTTAGAGGAACCGCAAGCCACGCATCAATGCATGGACTGCGATCGCTCTTTCACTACCAAGTCAGGTCTAGGAGTACATCGTCGCAGGGCGCACGCATTGCAGGTTAGCGACGAGATATCTGCCGGAGAGGGACCAAAGCGTGTTTGGTTAGACGAGGAGGTTCGACTGATGGCACGAGCAGAGGCACTTGCTTTTGAGCAGGGTGTACAGTTCATAAACCAGCACCTGTTGGGTTTCGTGCCTGGGAGAACTTTAGATGGTATAAAAGGTCAACGCAAGAGAGCTTCTTACAAGCTCCTTGTTGTTCAGTTCTCTCAGGACTTGCACAATGGGGGAGTACAAGTGACACAGGATGAAAATGAATAGCCTAGTAGTCCTACCTCCCCCAGCCCTGTTCTGCCTGAAGTCTTATCGCCTCTTGTTGAGTCGCCACCGCGTCCTTTATCATCCATTGGGCGACCATCTCCACCGCCTGCTCCCCCACGAACCTCACCTCAGTGGGATGCACGGTACAACGATCACCGCTCTGCTGTGGAGTATCTTATTCCCACAGTTCGAGCAATTGCTGGTCGGCACTCGAATTTCCTTGTCCAACTGGCCGGTGATGCGTTGGAAGGTTGTGGAGAGGTGCGCTCTCGGATCGCGGAATGGGTGAAGTTGGTGTGGCCCGCTATGACGCAAAGGTCTTATGCTCCTGGCGGGTATAACGTCGTTAACCCAAACAAGAAGTTTGCACGAAAACTGGAGTATGCTAGGATCCAGAGACTATTCCGCAAGGATATGTCTAGGGCGGCCAAGTCTATTTTGGATGGAACCACAAGAGATGGTATGACGCGAATGCCACCCTTGGGTGCGTTCGTCGACCATTGGATGTTGCGAAGGCGTTTGACTCTGTGAGCCACGAAGCTATTGACTGTGTCTTAGCTGAGTTGGGTGTTCCTGATGGGTTTAGGGATTATGTGAGCCATTTATACGCCAACAGTATGACTTTATTGGAGGTTCACGGTAGAAAGTCTGATCCGGTTCCGGTTCGCCGTGGAGTACGTCAAGGTGATCCGCTCTCCTCCGATATTTTCTGCGGATATTGTCGATATTGCGGATATTCCTCCGTTATTGTCGATCGGATTTTGCGTGCTCTGCTCGTTGATGTCGGCTTCAGTATGGGCGACCAGCGTGTTGGCTATTTGGCCTTCGCTGACGACCTGCTGTTGTTCGCTTCTTAGACTTGGGGTATGCGGTCTGCTCTTCAGTCGGCTGGGGAGGCGGCCCTAGCTGTTGGGTTGTCTTTCAATTCGGATAAGTGTGCTGCATTGTCCATTGTTCCTAATGGTAAGCTGAAGAAGTCGAAAGTAGTCTCCAAATCGCAATTCAAATTGCAAGGGGGGCCCATTAGTCAGTTACGTGCAATTGACAAATGGCGCTACCTTGGAGTCGACTTCCAAGCTGAAGAAATATCTAAATTTAAGGGGGACGTGCGGCTTTATCTTGAACGACTTGGAAGAGCACCCTTAAAACCCCAGCAAAGACTGAAAATATTGAGATGCTTCTTGATTCCGCGGCTTTATCATGGATTCGTCCTTGGTAAGGTGACAAAGGGAAGATTGAAAGCGCTTGATATTGAAGTTAGAAACGGTATTCGGAAGTGAATCAGACTTCCTGCTGATGTAGCAGTCGGCTTCTTTCATGCGAGTGTTAAGGATGGTGGACTTGGAATTCCTTCTTTGGCCACGACCATTCCAGGTTTCCTTTTTGATAGATTTAAAAACTTGGAATGGAGTAGTTCGCCTGTGGTGAGGGCAGTTTCTTAATCAGCATGGGTTCTTGCCCGCCTTCAGTGGGCTAAGAAATTACTTTAAACCCATAGCGGTCTGCCCTTAAAATCTAATAACAGGCGAGCGAAGTGGTGGTCAACTGGTTTGTATAATAGCGTGGATGGCAGAGAGCTTGTTGAGTGCGGCAAAACTAATTTGTCAACCAGTTGGGTTGATTCGGCAACTACTGCCATTCCGGGCCGTGACTACATCCAGTACACCCACGTCCGTGTCAACTGCCTCCCGACTCGGATCCGTACCTCTCGTGGTGTGCAAAGGACGGGCCAAGATGTCAATTATAGAGCTGGTTGCGGTGTTACTGAAACTGCAGCACATGTAATCCAGTCTTGTCACCTCACTCATGGTGGTCGTGTTAGGCGCCACAACGCGGTGTCCAAGACGTTGGCTGCAGCTCTCAGACAACGAGGCTTCCGGGTTGAGGAGCCGCTCTTTGAAACGGACGAGGGTAGAAGGAAACCTGACTTGGTGGCGTGTAGAGAGGACAGTCTTCGTGGTCGACACTCAAATAGTCTCCGGCGCAACTTCGTTGGAGGATGCACATGAGAGGAAGGTAGGCTACAATGCGAACAATGGCTCTCTTGTTCGTAAGCTTGGGGAACGCTTTCAAGTTCCGCCAACGTCTGTCTTGTTCTCATCATGTACTCTTTCGTGGAGGGGTGTTTGGTCTGGAGAATCAGCGGAGTCTCTGATGAATCTTGGCTTAACGAAAGGTCTGCTGCGGGGAATCACAACTCGTGTTCTCCAAGGTAGCCATACCAATTGGACTGCTTCGCATGGAATCGCATGACAACTATGTCCGCGCGAGTTGCAGTAAATAATTTCAATCGTCCCGTCTCTCTCCCGAGAGTCGGTGTAGGATGAGGCCCAGTGTTGGTTCCTTGTCTCGGGCTACCCGTCCCACTTTCATTTTTTTCTCCTCTTCCTTCCCTCTGTCCTGTGTCTTTTGCAGCTCTGTCTTGGCGTGTTTTTGTTTTGCTGGGGTGGGACCTGGGATTTGTTGCTAGACGTAGTCTAGGGGCATTGGACTCAGTGGGACTGTGACATCTATTTAAGTGTAACGGGGAACAGAAAAAAAACAAAAATAGCCAAATGCCTCGTCATCTAATTAGTGACGCGCCTAAATGGATTAACGAGATTCCCGCTGTCCCTATCTACTCTTGGCCCTGGGTCACCTTCCCAGAAGCACTCCTCGTGCTACCAAGCGCGTCCACTGGGTTGCGGATGGTGCAATGGCCATCAGATATGATGGTTAGCTGTGAAATAAGCAGGGTAACCTGACGAATGAGCAGTCGTGGACAAGGGGGTGACTGAATGGAGGGGAGGTGGTCTGTCTGGTGACGAGGGTAGATCTAAAATGTGCCTCATAACCCTATGATGTTCGGTCATGGGGGCGAGTAAGTGCCGCCCCCTCAAATAAGCACTGTTGTCCAGCGTGTGTCCCGTGCGTTGCGTCCCGTAGAGGGGAATGAAGGATCCGTGCGGTGAGGTGAAGTGCG
This sequence comes from Philaenus spumarius, assembly GCA_018207615.1. Classification (NCBI taxonomy): domain Eukaryota; kingdom Metazoa; phylum Arthropoda; class Insecta; order Hemiptera; family Aphrophoridae; genus Philaenus; species Philaenus spumarius. The sequence continues at coordinate 44,921 of JAGFPH010001713.1, forward strand.
ATGTATAGGGGTGGAGCCCGGCGTCTCATGGATCTAAGATACATGACAGACGGGGGGGCTGCTCTTCGCCAGAGTTAGTTCAATGTTCTTATGATAATCGGGAGCCTATTACCATGTTATGGATAGGGTAGGCGAGGATCTTCTGGTAGTTGGGTTAGGGGAAAGCCCTAACTGAGTTATTGGGAAGCCTATGCTTGGGGATTACTTCACACCTGGCAAGCCCCTCAATGAGGGGCTACTGCCAGGGCAAATTGTGGTCCGAGGTGGCCATGGGGAAGATCTGGGCGAGACATAATAAAATAACCATGGATACTCAAAAAAATAAAAACTTAGAAGGTAAAACGTCCGAAGGGGGAACACAAATGGGGAGTAGTAGTACAGAAAGAACTTTAACAGATGATGAACAGAAGAAGGAAAAAGAAGCGGAACGGCTTAGAGCGGAACAAGAGTTCATGGAAGCCCACCAAAGAAGACCGAGTCTATCTAGGACTCCAGATAAGGTTGTCAAGGAAGCTTGAGAGAGTACGACCGAGGAATCGGAAGCGGACAGGACCAGAAAGAGGGGTAGGCAAGAAAGGACACCAAAGAAGGTGTTAAAGAAAACAAAGAGTGGTGGAGGAAGTGTTGACACGGAAACTGAAGAGATAGCAATGGGTGTGGACTTAGACAAAATCAGTGATAGTGGTGAACGAATGGAATGGGTGCTTGCTTAATAGATTAAAAATGAGTCGAGTGCAGATGCAGAAGGGTGAGGCCTTGATTGGGCTATTAAGGAAAGAAGTTACACTAAGTCGTGTAGAGAAAGCAAGAATGGAGGGGAGACTAGAGGAGAGAAGTGAAATTTCGAATTTAATAAAGGGCATTCGGCAGGAGTCAATGGATAGACAAGGTGATGGAATGGAAGAGGAAGGTGGAGGAAGGAGGTCATATGCGGAGAGTGTAAGAATACCAAAAGTGAGTGGGACAAAAACTGTGGTAAGAAAGAAACTCGCGACAGCTATAATAAGGTCACAAGAAGACGATAAGGAGAGTGATGATATTAGAAAAGATTTGAAAGAGGCTGTAAAGCCTAAAGACGAAGGTTGGAAGGTGCAAACACTAAGAAGGGTTAGGAAAGGATTATTGATACAAATGGAGAATGAATAGCAATTAAAGATATGTGGTAAGCTAAAAGATAGGAATCTTAAAGTGGAAGATGTAAGTAGGAAAAGTCCTCAGATAATGATCTATGACGTGACTAATGAATTGACAGAGGATGAAATAAAAGGTGAGATTTATAGTTTGAACATGGAAGGGTGTGAAATTACAGAAGAAGAATTTAGAAGGGATTTCAAGCCAGTGCATAAGTATAAGAGTAGATCCAATGAAAAGAAGGATCATTGGTTGGTGGAGTATTCTGCTAAAGTAAGGAATCACTTGAGGGCAAGGGAAAGAATTTACATAGAGTGGGAAACTAGCAGGGTTAAGGACTTCTTGTCAGTGGTCAGATGTTATAAATGTCAGGCATACGGACACGTAGCTAAATATTGCAGGTTTAAACCGTGTTGTAGTCATTGTGGAGATAACCACGTATACAAGGACTGTGGGAATACAGACAGAAGAGCAAGATGTGGAAATTGTCTACATGCTAAAAGGGACAGTGATCATAGAGTGGACAGTCTTGATTGCCCGGCATATGAAAGGGCGAAGAGAATGTTATTGGAAAGAACCGATAATGGGGTCTAGAGGAAAAGAAGTGAATGAGATGAAGATAGTACAATTAAATACAGATAGATCACAACGTGTAGTGGCAGAGGACTGACGAAGTTTGCAAGAGAAGTGATGGAGTTGAAGATTTAATGATGAATGGCGGAGGAGATAGGACACACTTGGAAAATGTATGAATGAGTGAGTGGGTGCGGAAGACCAGGTGATCTGGAGTATGCTGTCACGTCCCAGGCAGTATGCGAAGGGGAGCCAAAACCGTATGGGTACCCTACTGAAGGAGTAGGGTACCCGGGCCAGAGACCAGTCTAGGCCGTAGGGCGGACGCCATATCTGGTACCACGGGTTTGCGAGGGCCCATTGGAGTCGTTCCGTCTCCAGTCTCGCAAGCAGAGGAAGGCATCGTGGGGGTAGTGTCACTGCTGATAGTAGATATTTCATTTCTCTTTCTTTTTGTGGGTGGGGATTGGTGGTATGCCCGAAAGGGATTAGGTACACCTTTCTCTAAAGTTCTTAAGAAAAACTCAAAACAGCTGTCCCTATCTACTGGGCTTCGACCCTTACAGTTTTACGTTGTTTTTGTGATTTTTCACTGTGCTTTTGACGTTGATTTTCTATCTAACTGTAATTCTTTAATAATCTGTTCTTATTCTGTTGCAGATTTATAATAGTGAGAATTGGTCGAAGCTACCCGTACACCCAGCCCCACCTGTAGGATGAGGTGTTTCTCCTATTGTTGAAAGATCTGCAACTGTAAGGGAGGTGCAGGATCCACGAGCCGAAGCCCGGGCAACGCCACTCCGGTGGCGGCAGATAGCACCTTTCTTAAGGACAGCGTTCTTCGAAATTGCCCCCGTAACCCAGTAAGTAAAACCTCGAGGAGGACTGGGTTATTGAGAGAAACCTTGAACATTCGCTGGTTGTTGGCTTCAGATTATATATATATATTTTTATTCCTATTTTGACCTTAACCTTATAGTTTTTATTACTAGACTAGAGTCTGTGTATCTAGAGGTTCTTTCCCGGATTTTTCTGGTGGGGAGCCTGAGTACCTAGCTGTTTTTGTTTTTAGTATTAGTAATTTATTTCATATTCTTTTATCGTCTGGGACATTATGACCAACAGGATGGCCAGGTCTCCCCCTATGGGGGGACCTCCTAAGATTGACCCGCCAAAAAGGGGCTCTTTTGGGGAGAAGAGGTCTGCCTCCAAAGGGGAATTGGAGGCCTCAGCTGCAGCCCTGTTAGAGCAATTTCAGCTCAAGGAGAGAGAGAGAGAAAGAGAGGAAAAGAAACCTCAGCACCAGCTCTGGCGACGAAGATCCAAAAGAACAAGGTAAGGGAAAGAAACAAAAGTTTCTGGAATCTATCGTGGTGGACTCAAATGGGGATGAGGAACCCGAGGAAAAATTGTCGCCAGAGGACATAGTGAGCGATGTGTCAGGTGTTCTCTGGGTTCAACGGGTGCAAGCTGTCAAAAATAATGGCGGGGAAGATCTATAAGCAGTTCTGCCGGCTAATAGATGTCGTTAATGCTAGAAATGGGGACGTAGCTGAGCTGCGGGGTCAGCTGAAGGAGGCCAGGAGGCAGCACAGTGATGTTGCTAGGCAGCAGGTACCGGAGGTGAGGAAAACGTTCGCAAAATCTGTGAAAACCAGGGTTCCTATGGTCACCCGTGTGGGGGTAAAGCCTACGCCATACCCTGAAAATTGTTATCAGGGGCAAGCCGGGAGATACCGGAGTTAAGGGAAAACTCCAAGGTGTACATGATCCGGCCAGAGATGGAAGATCAGGAATGTGATAGCTCGTGGCCAGAATGAGGTAGTAGTGTTTCTTGGAGACGAATCTTCTAGAGAGCAAGGTGCTCACGGACAGTGGTCTGACTGTCGAGGAGAGTAGGGGTCGTCGCCCGAGAATGATACTTTACGGCGTTGATAGGGATATGGACCAGGAGACCCTGGAGAGTGGAATCCGCACGCACAACTTCCCGGAGGTTCCGGTAGAAGAGTTTAAGCGTAAGTTTAAACTCAGCTTTAAGACAGGCCGGAGGGATGCTGCTGATGTGAACTGGGTTGTAGAGGTGGACCCAGAGATCAGGCATCACCTCAGAAGAGAGGGGCGGCTCTTCATTGGCTGGAGAGCAGTAAGAGTTGCGGATTTTATCTCGGTCACGAGGTGTTTCAGGTGCCAACAACTTGGCCATGTAGCTGCGCATTGCAAATCCGTTGGCGAGGTTTGCCGTCACTGTGGGGTGACTGGTCATAAGCATAAGGAATGCCCGAAAGCGAACGATCCTCCGATCTGTGTTAGCTGTAAGGCTAATAAGCTTGAGCACAGACATCACGGTTCTGATAGGGCTGCCAGTCATACAAGAAGGCGCTCGAGGCTGTTGTTAAAAGGACGGACTATGGCGGTTAATTCCACCACAATGATGATTGGCCAGATCAACCTTGGTAGGGGTGCTCGTGCGGCTGACTACATGAGGAGGGGGGCTGAGGAGAGAGGCCTGGATGTTATCCTAGTTCAGGAGCCTTATGTTGTGGCGTCACATGTGCGAGGTTTCCCCAGTAAAGCACGGATCGTCAGCGGTGGTAGTGATGACGTGTGGGCTGCTGCGGTTATTCTTAATGATAACTTGGACGTCACAATTCTCACTCAGTTCTGCTGGAGTCATGTGGTTGCCTTAGAGTTGTGTGCTGTTGGGGGGCACAAGGTTATATTGGTGTCTGCATATTGTCAGTACTCTAAGCCATTGGACGAATACGTTGAGGCCTTAGAGGACATAGTCAGGAGCAATCTTGGCAAAGATATCGTCATGTGCATAGACACAAACTCAAGGTCTCTGGTTTGGCATGGCGAGGATACTGACGATGGAGGTGAGGTTTTTGAGGAGCGTTTTGCTGGGTTGGATCTGGAGGTCATGAACGTGGCGGGTCAGCCTTGCACGTTTTATAATGGCAGGGCTGAGTCGAACATAGATGTGGCGGTGGTACCGGTGGCGCGTCCTCGATGTTGCATAATTGGTTGGTTCACGAGGATTTGTCACTCAGCGACCACCGGTTGGTCACTTTCGAGTGGAAGCCGTCTGGTCCTGTAATGGCTGCCCAGGTGGGAGCGTCCATTTCTCGTAATTGGAGAAAGGCGGACTGGGAGGCCCTGTTTTCCTCTGCTGTTGAATGGCAGGATACTCTTGATGGTAAGGACGGGGGTGTACACGTCATGTTGCGAACTCTAGCAGCCTTTGAGAGGAACATAATCCGCGGCGTTCCAGTAAGAAGAGTGAGTTGGAATGGTGGCTTGAACCAGGTGAAGTGGTGGGGACTTCCGGTTCAAAGGTGTAGGGAGGCGTACAATAAAGCAAGAAGGAGGCTTTCTTGTCTGAGAAGGAACGGAGGGAGTGCGGCTGCCCTTGAGACGGCGAAAGATGTGGTCCGTAGATCACGGAACACACTAGGTCTAACCATACGTAAAGAAAAGAAAAAGTCCTGGGGAGACTTTGTCCGTGCAAACTTGAATAATCCGTGGAGTTTTGTAACGAAACTGGCCTTGGGTAAGGTTAGGACGGGGGATGTCCTGTCCACAGTCAAGATTGACGGAGTTCATACTGAGGGGGCACAGGAAACAGTTAATGTGCTATGAACACTCTTGTTCCACGTGATAACCCTGATGAGGACAGTGTTCTCGATAGAGAGGTCAGGGTAAGAACTCGAGTAGAAGCGGCATCCTTGCAGTTAGGAGAGGATGTTGAGGAGTTCTCCGTGGACGAGGTGTTGTCTGCCCTCGAGGGTATGAGATTGGGGAAAGCTCCGGGTTTGGACGGGATACCTCTTGAGTTCTGGCTGAACCTTTGGAAGGTCCTGGGCTGCTTTATGGTGAGACTGTTCAATTCATGTCTCAGGGAGGGTGTATTCCCTCGTAGGTGGAAAGTCGCTTTACTGAGACTCCTACCAAAAGGTGTAGACAAGCCGAGGGACCAAATTAAATCTTATAGGCCTATAGCTCTTTTGCCAGTCGTAGCGAAATGGCTTGAAAAGCTGCTGGCGGTACGAATAACACGGTCCGTGGATGAGGCTGATTGCCTCTCCAACTGTCAGTATGGCTTCCGGAGTGGGAGATCGACTGAAGGTGCAATCTGTCGAGTACGAGACTTGGTCCAGGAATCGGACCAAAAGTACTGCTGTATCCTCGCAATTGACATTATGGGGGCATTTGATCATGCTTGGTGGCCTGCGATCCTCAACTAGCTTTTGCTGTGGGGTTGTCCAAGGAATCTTTATCAAGTGGTGGCTGCTTATTGCAGTGATAGAGAGGCAGTGGTTCAACTCAGATCGGGAAAAATTCGCAGAGAGGTCACCAGAGGATGTCCGCAGGGTTCCATTCTGTGGCCACTATTATGGACAGTCTTGTTTGATGGAGCTCTGAGGATTGATCTTCCAGCCGGATGTGAAATAACTGCATACGCTGACGACGTGGCTGTGACTATTCCGGCTATGACTAGGCGGGAGTTAGAGTCATGGCCCTGGAAAGAAGGACAAATGCGAAGGCTCTTCTTCGGGCGCAGAGGATTGTACTGATTGCTATATCAGGTGCATACCGCACTGTGTCCTTGGATGCAATCCCGGTGGTGGTGGGGGCCATGCCGGCGGATCTTAGGGTCTGGGAAAGAGGCACGTTGAATTGCTGGAAACGTTGCCAGGATATAAAAGTGGCAGATTACACCCTTTGCTACACCCCAGACCTTACCCTAGGGCAGGTGAGGAACTTTGTGCACGAGGAGGGGCTTAAAATATGGCAAGCGAGATGGTCGGAGTCTGATAAGGGACATGTGACTAGATGGTGGTTTCCTTCGGTGAAGGAGAGAATGGCCCTCAGACATATACCTAGATAGTGTCACCACCCAGTTCCTTACTGGACACGGCTTTTTCGCAGATAAGTTGAGGTCCTTCCTTCTTAGGGATAGCGGTTTGTGTCACTGTGGCGTGCCCCAGGATGCCTTACATATCCTAATTTACTGTTCGCTTCTCGAAGATCTGAGAGCGGGATGGTGGCCGGTTGACCAAGCATACCGAACTGTAGGTAGCATGTTGACTAAGCAAGGCGTCTGGAGACAGGTGGTATCTCTTATGAGAACGGCGGCAGAGTGCATGAATGTGTATGTAGAATAACTTCCCGTTTGATGTGACTCTGCAGCTTAGTGGTCTAGTTGTTTGCGTAGCTTACAACTTTCTTGTTTTTATTTATCCTAGACTAGTATTTACGAACACCGATGCAAGTAGTAGTACACAAGCGAACATTAGAGAAAAGTGGAATTGACACTAAAAAAGAATTATCGTCTTCCACTAGTGTCTACTACTAGATGTAGTCTCAGACGATGTCCCTATCTACTGGTTTTGTTTAGGTTAAGGGAACAGGGGGTTCAAGGGGATTTGTATAGGGTCTTGGCAGACTACTTAAGGGGGAGGTGGGTAGAAATGAGGGAGGGATCTTGGGTAGTAGGTAAAAAGGTAAACAGGGGTTGTCCACAGGGTTCTGTTCTGGGGCCGCAGGTATGGAAGTTGGTGTTTGACGTGATTGTGAGAAGGATGAATGAGGGGGAGCGTGACAGGTGTATGAGTGCGTATGCAGATGATGGGGTGATTGTGGTGTGCGGTGATTCTAGGAGGGAGCTGGAGATGAAAGGGACAGAGGTGATGCGTGTGCTGAATGAATGGTGTGAGAATTCGAAGATGTGTTAGTCTGTGAGTAAGACTGTGGGAATGCTTGTGAAGGGGAACTTGAAGAGGATGCCTGTGATTGAGTGGGGTGAGAGTAGACTCAAAATGGTGAATGAGGTTATGTATCTGGGGGTTAGGTTGAGTAGGTAGGGAAGTACGATTGGGGTGGGTAAGCATGTGGCTGAATGTGGTGAGAAAGCGTGTGCAAAAGTGATGAGTGTGTTGAGAGTTTGTAGAGGTGTGGATGTACCGTATGAGAGGATAAAAAGAATATATGAGGGAGTGTATGTGGCTAAGGCAACGTATGCATGTGGTGGATGGGCAGACAGAATGAATGCGATTGATCGAGGGAAGTTGTTGAGTGGGCAGAGAAGAGTACTGAAGACGTATGAATGGTGGGGAAGTGTGAAAGAAAGAGTGAATGCTAAGTGGATTGGACCGGGGTATTATGTAAATCAGTGTGTGAGTGGTCATGGGAGTGTGAATGGAAACTTGGTGCGATTTGGGTTGGTCCAGAGTGATTTGTGTGTATGTGGGATGGTGGAGACGATGGGACATTTGGTGTTTGAGTGTAGGAGGTGGATGAATGAGAGAGGTGTGTGTGAGAGGGCATTAAGGGAGGTGGGTTTGGGCATGAATCGGGATGATCTAATTAGTAGGGAGGGTTTTGGGATACTAAGGGAATTTTTGGTGAGCGTGTTGAGTGTAAGGGAACTTGAGTGAGGATGTGAGATTGGATAACGGATATTTGGTGTGTGAGTGGGAGAGTGAATGTGCTGATCTGGTTGAGTGAATGGGTGTCTATCTCGGAGGGGGTTGCGGAAAACCAGGGAACCTGGAATGTGATGCCAAGTCCCCGGTTTCACATGAAGGAGGACCATGGGGAAATTCGCAGAGAGCTCACCAGAGGAAGTCCGCAAGGCTCCATTCTAGGCCCCCTATTATGAAAAATCCTGCTCGACGGTGCGCTGAAGATAGACCTCCCAGCTGGTTGTGAAATTACAGCCTATGCAGACGACGTGGCGGTGACTATTCCGGCCAGGTCACGGCAGGAGTTAGAGGAAAGTGCTACCGAGGTGCTAAGAGCTTTTGTAGCATAGTGCGACAGGGTTCATTTAAAGATAGCGGCTCCTAAAACCAAACTCCTTCTTGCGAAGGGTAGACTTGTTGGGAGAGACCCTATTGTATGCCTCGGCCTCGAGAGAATACAGGTGGTGGACAACTTGACCTATTTGGGCGTTGTCCTTGAGAGTGGCATGCGTTTTGGCATGCACATCAGGGAGGTGGCTAGAAAGACCAAGGCAATCTTCTTTAAGATCAGGAGGCTCGTACAAAGGGAATACGGCCTATCCTGGAGATCCCTCCTTACAATATATAAAGAAGTGTTTGAGGCCATTGTTACCTATGCGGCAGGTGAATGGTACCGGTCCCTGGAGCTAGTGGCGAATGCCAAGGTTCTTCTCCGCGCGCAGAGAATTGTCCTGATTTCAATCACGGGGGCATACCGAACCGTGTCCTTGGACGCGATCCCGGTGGTAGCGGGGGTCATTCCCGCGGATCTCAAGGTCTGGGAAAGGGGCACGCTGTTTTCATGGAAAATGTGCCAGGATATTAAAGTAGCTGATAACACCCTTCGCTACACCCCAGACCTTACGTCCGGACAGGTGAGGAACTTTGTGCGTGACGAGGGACTTAAAATGTGGCAAGCAAGATGGTCCGTGTCGGTGAAGAGACATGTCAGCAGATGGTGGTTCCCTTCTGTAAAGAAGAGGATGGCCCTCAGACATATCCAACTGGATAGTGTCACCACCCAGTTCCTCACAGGACACGGCTTCTTTGCTGACAAATTGAGGTCATTTGCTCTAAGGGAGTCCGGGCTGTGTCACTGCGGCATGCCTCAGGATTCTCTGCACTTGGTGATCTACTGCCCACTCCTCGAGGATCTGAGGAGAGGTTGGTGGCCTGTTAACCAGCCATACCTCACTGTTGGGTGCATGTTAACAAACCAGGACGTATGGCGAGATGTGGTGGCTCTCATGAGAGTGGCAACGGAGTTCTTAGTTATGCACCCTGAATAAGCTCTGTGCGTAATATCCGTGTTGCCTACTCCGCAGGTGTGCAAATTAAATAGATCATTTTAGAATATTTTAGATTAATTTCTTCTGGAACACCCCATAAAGTGATATTTGACACAAGCGTTAATTAGAGTGGAAAGACACTAAAAAAGACTTGTCGTCTTCCACTAGTGTCACTATCATGCATAGTTCAGACGATGTCCCTATCTACTTGATAGAATGAATGTAATAGACAGGAGAAAGATGTTGAGTGAACAGAGGAGATGTGTGTTGGGGATGGTTAAGGGGTATAGGTTTGTGTCAGGGGAGGCTGCGTGTGTGATTGGGGGGGGGGTGGTTCCCTTGGATTTGGGGTGGAAAGGGAGTTTGTGAGGAGCAGAGTGAGGATGAGTGGAAGAGTAGAATGGAAGGGGAGAGTGTTTGTGAAAAAGGGGTGTAAGAGGATGGTGAAGGAGTGTATGATGAGTGAATGGCAAAGGAGATGGGAAAGAAGTGACAGGGGAAGGGAGACGTATGAATGGTAGGGTTATGTGAGAGAGAGGCAGAGGAGTGGTTGGATAGAGCCAGGGTATTATGTGACTCAGTGTTTGAGTGGAGGTGGGTGTTTCAGGGCATGTTTGAGGAAATTTGAGTTGGTGGAAAGTGGGTTGTGTGAATGTGGTATGGAAGATACGGTAGCGCATGTGATGTTTGAATGTGGCAGATGGGATGAGGTACGGGGAAAATATAAGGGGTTGATTGAGGGAGTGGGTGAACAATGGGACAGAAGGGGGTTTGTTAGTAAGGGGGTTTGAGTATTTTAAGGAATTTGCAGGAGAAGTGTTGGCCATTAAGGAGTTGGTTGAGTAAGGAAAAGTTGGAAGATTCATGATGTAGTACTGGACATTCCAGGGTAAGGGAGGATGGGAAATGTTGGGAGGTAGATATGGAAGGGCTGAGCATATTAGCTAGAGGAGGGACGTGCCAGGGGGTTCTGGCCTGAATTGAGTAGGGTCAGTCCCCTTATGGACGAAGAGCCTTAGTGATGGTGGGAGAGTGGGACGAAGTTAAGGGTACGCGTGTAAAGTCAGGGAATTAGGTAGAAGGAGTGAGGAGTTTGTCGAGAAGGAGGTAGGTTAGGATAAGTTAGCGTAGTAGATCATGTGTAACGTTGCGGCGCTTCCCATATAGGCTCCCATCGTCCTACTATGGTTTAGCGACGTCCTGCCGGTTGTCGGCCAAGTCCTTAACCCCTCTTGCGGAGATCCGGACGCTGTCAGGAGGGCGGTGTGTGAGAAGGATCTTCAAGAATCGGTACTCAGTGTATTCAGTAATGCATGTATTTTAGGAGTTAACAAACATTACTCTGTTGGTGCCGCCTAAACTAGTTAAACCTAAATCTACTTATAATTTAGCCATGAGGCAAAGCAAGACTAACCCCCCCTTTTGAGCCTACGCGTACGCGATCATTTCCAAAACCAGACTGACTCTCTCGTGCGTGCTGCCTGTGTTTCCTGTTAGCGTTCCCCTCCCTTAATTATCATGAACTCAAACCTCAGCGTTTTGTATGTGAAGACATTGCCAACACTATAACCTGTTCATGGTTAGTGGACCCTTGATTATGCTTTATTAACTATTATTATTTATTATAGTTACTACGAGGTGAGGGGTACCTGCTACACATGTATGAATGTGTGTGTGGGTACGGAAAACCAGGAGATCTGGAGTGTACTGCTAAGTCCCCAGTGCTACATGAAGAGGATTCGGAACCGTAGCTGCATTAGCCATGTGGGCTGCTCTGGCGGGCCAGAGACCAGTTTTGGCCTTTAAGTGGGTAACTGCATACTGGTACCATGGGTGCAAGGTGGGCCCTACTGAGTTCTTCAGTACCCTTGCAATTTGAGGATGGCCTCGTGGGGGTAGTGTCACTGCTAGATAGTGGATGGTCTCCCTCCTTATCTTTTTGGAAGAGTGGGTGTTGGTGGAGAGCCTTCTGGACTAGATACACCAACATCTAACACTTGTGATAATCTCTTAATGTACATGTCCCTATCTACTCTTGGTAAGACTGGGTAACCTTCCCAGGTGCACTCCTCATGCCACCAAGCGCGTCCACAGGTTGTGGACAGTGGCACGACCAGCAATGGTCAGCTGCGAGATAAGTAGGTGAATCAAGTAGCCCGACGAATAAGCAGTCGCGAACAATGAGGCCTTGTATTTAGGGATGCAAGGATAACTTGGGTAACAGTATAACTACCCTGATTGTGGGCAGCAGCACAGTCAGTACGTATACCAGGCGGAAGGGACATGATCCCGGAACGGCTGGTATCGGCTATCCAAAGGCGAAGTCCATTTCTGGACGAACCAGCTATGGAACTGCGGTCATGGATAAGACTGAAAATCCACTGGTCCTGCTTCACCTTCCCAGAAGCACTCCTCGTGCTGCCAAGGCGTCCACAGGTCGTAAAATAGTGGCACGGCCAGCAATGGTCAACTGCGAGATAAGTAGGTGAATAAAGTAGCCCAACGAATAAGCAGTCGCTAACAAGAGGCCTTGAATCTAAGGATGCGAGGAAAACTTGGGTAACAGTATAATTACCCTGATTGTGGCAGCAGCACAGTCAGTACGGATAACAGGCGGAAGGGACATGATCCCGGAACGGCTGTTATCGGCTATCCATAGGCGTCGTCCAGGTAAGGGCGAAACGGCTATGGAACTGCGTTCTGGGAGTAGACTAAAAATCAACTGCTGGCGGCCGGCGCGTCTCACGGCGTAAAGTGTCCGGTTAGCTCAATGCGTTGGCAAGCACCTGAGGGGGTACAGATACCATCTGAAAGGAAGCGTATGCTATCTGGGAGAAAGACCCTGGTACTCCGCCTATGAGTAAGATGGCAGAGGCCCGGATGTTTGATGTTCACATCTGTATGCCATAGGGAGTTGACTTATCACAACGCGTGGTAAGTCGGCGATGATCGAGCTCCCCTCAGGCATGAAACGGTACTAGCATGAATATTACCCAAAAACAACGACGAGGAGGGCGAGGAGCGAATCTGCTGCTGGGCGTAAAACCCCGTCAGCAGTTTCGTCACCGGAACCCAAAGCAGCAAAGGGAGGGGCCGACGTAGGGGTGAAAACTCCAGAGTCGGTTGTCGCTGCAAAGAGTGCAAGGACCGAGGCGAAAGTTGTCGGCCCAACGAAGATCAAGACGATCGATAGGAGGGAGGCTGCTACAGTTGCGAAAGCTTCAGGACCAGCTGTCTCTTCTAAGACGCTGAAGGGCAAGGAAAAACCAACCTCTGCCCTGAAGCTGAACGAGGAAGGGCTGGAGCTCTCGTCCGAACCGGAAGGGAACGACGAAGGCGATGACAGCGAAGGCAGCATGACGTTGGTGAAGCGGAGGACCCGGCACAGCAAACGCGTGTCCGGAATTCCCTCCCCACATTCGAAGAATGTGAAGAAGCAGGGGGACATCAATGTGCAGAAGACCCCCAACAAAGCTTCAAAGCCATCAGAAGTAGTAAAGAAGGCCGCAATCGAACCTTCCCCAGGACCTTCGGGAATTGTAAGGAAGCAAGTAGCCAAGCCTAATGTTACGAAACAACCGGCAACGAACGTGACCAAGGCGGCCAATCTCGCTCCTGTAGCGCCTGACCCAAAAGGAAAGGACTACCTTGGTGAGATGGCGAAACTGAGGCGCGCCTTTGAGGATTACTGTCTTAATGAGAGTAATAAAATACCTACGGGGGCTGTCGAAGAACCTCCAGGGCTACGAAAGGGTCCTGCACGAGGTTGTGTGTGACAACATCCGCCTGAGGGCGCTACTCAGTCGTCCAGCTCCTGTCCCACGTCCTAAGTTGAAGGGGCTTCAGATTAGGCAAGTGAGGCGTACCATAGGTAACGGGCTCGTCATCGAGACCAACTCTAGGGCCGATGCCGAAAAGCTGAAGTCGGAGGGAGCTCCCCTACTAAAAGAGCAAGGCCTTCAAGTCAGGGATCCGGTCATGTACGGTCCCAAAATGATGATGTTCAATGTCCCAAGGACCCTTAGCAATGAGGAGCTCCTGTCGGAAGTGTTCGAACGGAACTTACAAGGAAAGGAAGGAATTCCCGAGAAAGAAGTCGCCCTGAATAACATGAGCGTCAGGTTCCGCTCGGGCAAGAAGGACAGCCCCGTCTCCAACGTAGTAATGGAGGTGACGGGGAAGATACGAACCACCTTGCTGGCTCAAGGCGGCAGATGTTTCGTCCATTGGACTTCTCATCGGGTTAAGGACTTCCTAGTTCCTACCCGATGTTTTCATTGTCTTGGGTTCGGGCACGTAGGAAAGTCGTACCGAAAGAAAGAACCGACCTGTGGCCACTGTGCAGAGTCTGGGCACGTACACAAAGAGTGTCCCAACTTTTCATGGGAGCAGGCGTGCACTAACTGCCATGTCAGGAAGCGCCCCTCATGCCATTCGCCAATGTCGAATGACTGCCCGGAACTGATCCGAGCGATTGAGCTGGTTCGGAACTCTATCTCCTATGACTGAGTACCGACAGCAAGGAACCACGTGTCCACTACAAGGAATACGTGTTCTGCAATTGAACGCACAGCGCTCATCCACTGTCAATAGCCAACTGCGACAGAAAGCCTTCGAGGAAGGGATCCATGTGATACGCATACAGGAGCCGGACAATGCTTTTGGCAAAGTACAAGGCTACCCAACATCCAGCAGAGTAGAGGAATAACGGAAGGGTACGCTAGCGCCTCCGTCATTGTCCTTAACAGGGCAATCGACGTGATGGTGCTCACCGGTCTGTCGGACTCCCACATTGTCTCAGTAGAGCTCAACTGGGGCCGAGGATCGGTGTATCTAGTATCGGCATACTGCCAGTATGCTGTGTAGCGATCATTAAAATATGTCACACTACAATTCATGCACTGTAGTAAGAAATTAAATCTTGGTTGCACCCGTCCGGTGCTGGCATCTAGTTGTCAAAGCGTAAGTTAACTTAGCTTCAAACTCCACCCATAAGTAAGCGCTGATGTCATAGTTTATTCTAGAACTGAACTTACAATCATGT
>JAGFPH010001713.1:67340-92838 GCA_018207615.1 Philaenus spumarius
CTGGCTCAAGGCGGCAGATGTTTCGTCCATTGGACTTCTCATCGGGTTAAGGACTTCCTAGTTCCTACCCGATGTTTTCATTGTCTTGGGTTCGGGCACGTACGAAAGTCGTGCCGAAAGAAAGAACCGACCTGTGGCCACTGCGCAGAGTCTGGACACGTTCACACTGTATGCAAATCATGTATGCAAACTTTCATCTTGGGTTTGTCAAATATACATAAATAGTGTGATTTCCTACATTGTTTTCCCTTTATAACAGCTGTGCAAAGTTTAAGTTTAGGAAGTGAAAGTTTCTTTTTTTACAAAAGAAAAAAGGTTTCAAAGAAAAATCTCTAACATACAATAAACTTTAAAAAAGAATTTGCCTATTTTGCCTCAGGCTACAAACAAATCCTTGTCAAGCTCTTTAAATGGTTAAGCACTATTGTTCTTAGTTATAAGCTAATTATAATAATTTATAATTGGGAGATGTGGCATGCTATTTTTGATCTCCAAGCCTCAAAGGTTTTCTAAATTCTAAATTATCTTTATTTTGTGACGTCACCTAAGAAAGCTCTTTATTTAATGATTTTATTTATCTTTTTTTAATTTTCAAATTTTCACTATGCTTTCTTTCTGCTATGGTTTGGCCAACCATATATACTATCATATATAACTTTATATAAATATATACTACCATATATTTCTATTTTGTGATTTAGGTTATCTCGTAAGCTAACTAAATCATATGAAGGTCTGTTGAGCGTTTTTGTATTAAATAATCTTCTGTACAAATTTAGTTTAAATTATATAATTTTGTTTTTAAATAATGAAAACTATTGTATTTTCAGAGGGTGGGTTTTCCTTTTAAATTTTTTTGGGAAAGGGAATTTCTTATGTAAAGTTTTATTTTGGGGTGCATTAATTAATAATTTTTATTCTAAGGGCATGTATTTGTTTCTATTCTTTGTTTAAAAGAAATAATATTTAAAATATATATATATATATTAATAAATCTAATTTGAATAAATTAGCTACTTGTCTATTATTTATTTATTGTAATTTTTTTTTTTTAAGTTGTAAGTGGATGACTCAGGCTTTTCAGGGGAGAGAGCGATATAGAAAGGTAAGATTATTTAATTGTTTTAGTATTTTGTTTGACAGTAGAATTTTTCAGTTTTTGTTTGGTCCACGGATCCTCATAAGTTTTTTTTTATATGTTAACTTGTTAACTGTATTGTTAACTGCCTCAAGTTACACCTAGATTAGTTCAACGAAATCATCTTGCAAGGCATTAGACACAAGAGAAACCGAGTAGTGGAATTGACACTAAAAAAGACTTGTCGTCTTCCACTAGTGTCTACAAAAGATGTAGCCTCAGACGATGTCCCTATCGGCCTCAGTGATTCCGACGAGTGCTTGTGCTGTTCTGAGAGGGAGGACTGGTGACATGTCCTGTTCGACTGCCCGGCTTATGCCGAGTTTCGGATGGAGCTGTCTGCTGGCGTCGGCCCTCTCGAGCCCGCTTCACTTCCGAAGATCCTGAGGAGTCCTGAGTTATATCAGCGTCTCAAGACATATGCCTTAAATATGATGCAGCTAAGAGAACAGCTCAAAGCCATACTGCTCGGCGAGCACGCTGATGACGTACGATGATTTCATGAAAAATTACCACTTGAACGAGATTTGTGACAGGCGCTTGTCGCCATCACAAATTCCAGAATTATTTGCACGCACAGAAATATATTTAGTTTATAAGAGAACATAATATATTATAGAGAATGTATAATAGCGTTGATCGCTAAACGAATATAGAGAGAGTCTTTATATATAATACGTGAAGCCGTTTTTTGTAAACACAACTCCTCCCTTATTTCTGGACCAATTTTAATGTTTGAGGTTTCCAAAAATTCGTCTCATTTCGTAGTTTTGCAATAAGGTTTTAGATGTCAAAAATTCTTATCCTTAATGGCGTGAGCTAATCTCAAAGGTCGGGTTTTCCCCATAAGATTAACATGGAAAATATTTAAAAACCATTTATATACAAACAGCTGTTTATAATAAGAAACAAACTAATCCAGCTGATTTCGTGGATGTAAATAACGATGATTACAGTATTCAGAAGGTTATAAAAACATTTTAATACAAAACAGCTGTTTATAATAAGAAACTAACTAATACAGCTGCTTTGTGGAAGTAAATATTAATTTTTATAAGTGAGGAAATGAATTATTTATTCAAATTATAAAATTTACGGACTAATTTGTTTTGAACATTTAACATTATTTACCATCTTAGTTGTGAGGTTATTATTTATAACTTTCTTGTTAGGTTTTGATTAAGTGTAGACCTGAGCCTTACTGGTTCTTTTAACCTTTATTATTTAACTGCTGTTATAAAATATAAGAAATAATTTGATTTGAACATTTAACATTATTTACCATCTTAGTTTTGAGGTTATTATTAATCCTACACTTTTATTATAAATAAAACATAACATATGTTTTTAGAAGGTCGCACCGGGGGGTTGGCGTGCGGAGCACGTAGGGGTCTCCCCTAGTATTTATTTATTAGAATAAGAAATAAATTCAGTAAAGGAAAATACTCCAAACCAATAGTCCAAACCCAGAAAGACAAACTAACTTGATCTCAAGACTCACGCCCAATGATGGCGAGCCCCGCTACAGGCCCCCTGAAGCGGTGCATGCTAGTAGTAGATAGAAGTCGTAAGCCTCCCCGAGGCGGACATTGGATACTGCTGGAAGCCCTTAGGAAAGGCTCCAGTTGCCAATTACGGCCACAAGAAAGTAAAAAATGAGAATTATTAAGTATTAAGTGAAAGCAGGGATAAGCGAAAGCTTCAGTACTGCATTAGACATACGTCTAAACAAAAATAATAATAATGTCCCTATCTACTAGGGAGAGGGAAGGAGGCGAGGATACGAGCCGACAAATGTACCAAGACAGTGTCAGACGCTGTGAAAGAACTTCGAAGCTACATCGCGCGGAACTTCCCTCAAGACAAGCACGGGCCTTATTTTAAATCCAGATGCGACCGGATTATGGATGCGCAGACAGAGCTCGTGGTGGAATATGACCGTATTGCGAAAACCTTGGATAGGATAGAAGGGTTAGAGAGGAAGGTCGACTCTATGAACGAGGAGGGATACCGGAAACGACTGGAGGACATGGAGAGAAGAATAATGGAGAGCATGCGTTATGAGAACGTACAGATGATGGACAGAATTAGAGCATTAGCGGAGACCAACTGGGTAACAATGGAGAACATGGAAGAAGGAAAGAATGCGGACTTTAAAAGAACCATGAAGGACCTAAGGGAACGGAAGAATGAGATATCACAGTTTATAAAGGAATCCAACAAGAAGTTAGAGGAGGGAGTTGCGAGGATGGAGGAATCGCTGAAGACTCAAAAGGTTCAGAGGAAAGGGATCGAGGAGCTCATCTACGCGGGACTTAAGAGCATGACCAGGACCAGGAACCGAGAAGGGAATGAGAAAAACCAAGATAGGAATGCTACAGACAAAGATTGACCAGGATTGAGAGAGCCAGGCACCTATGCGGGCGCGGCTAGGCGACAAATACCAAAGTTGACGGGACAAAAAGGAAGAATAAGACCGCCACCAAATGTGGTTATAGTGCGATCAGAGGGTAAGTAGAGCGATACCGTGAAGAACGCTGTTAAGAAGAAGTTGGACCTGGCTAAGATAGGTATCAATGTTAAAAAGCTAGTAAAAGTTAAAAATGGGATAATGCTTGAGGTAGAGAAAGAGGAAGAAGTTGAAAAGATAGTGAACTGCGAGGAACTAAAAGGGGAAGAATTCACGGTCGAGAGACCAGAAAAGAAAATGACATTAATCATGATTTACGATGTGGACAACACAAGGAATGAAAGGGACATTAAGTTAGAAATATATGAGAGGAATCTCAAAGAGACAGGTATGACAGAAGAAAACTTTGATGCTGGTTTTAAAGTACGACATAAATATAAGGTAAGGGAAGTGGGAGAAGTAAAGGAAGAGAACGACAGCCCAATGGAAACAAGGATCACTGGGTAGTAGAATGTAATAGTGAAATAAGGAATAAGCTGAGAGAAACGGAAAGGATCTATATTGGATGGGAGACATCAAGAGTTAAGGACTACATAGATGTGGCACGGTGTTACCGCTGTCAAAAGTTCGGGCATGTTGCAAAGTATTGTGATCGATATTGCAACGATATACCACAAATGTTCAGCTGAAGGAAGCAGTTCGTGCTGCCTTTACAACAGTCACACCAGATTTGTTAAAAAGGATGAATCAACGGACATGGCGCCGAATCAAACTGTGCGTTGACAATGGTGGGATGCACACAGATGTTTTGGATCCCTAATAATGTAAGCATTGTAAAATGGAAAAAAGTTGAAATATTAATGTTATTTTATACTACTTAACTTTTGTTTTATTTATTAACTCCAGCAGTGGGTAGGGACTTTTCGCCCACCCTGGGAATAAGTTGTATTGTTAAGGATTAGGAACAGGAAGTTCAAATTTAGTAATAAGATATATATAATTATTTTGATGGTCGGCTAACTTTGAATTGCTGAAGGCTGGAAGATGCAGTACCCGTCATGTGATGGGTTCTGGTCAGCCATATTATGTGTATGTTTGGGCGTTGTCTCTGATCGTTTGAGCAGAAGTCAACGATTGGGGACGGCGCAGGTAAATTTTGTTTCGTTATTTGTCAAATTAAACAGGAAATATGTTGGTTTTTGTGATAATAGTAAAATGTGTAGCACACTGTAATCCATATCGGTTTTAGGCCCGCAGATATGGAAGGTAGTGTTTGATGAATTAGTGAAAGAGATAAACAGGGATGAGAGGATGATTGTTACGCAAATGACGGGGTAGTGATAGTGAAACCCGATCTAGGGTAGAATTGGAAAGGAAAGGAGAAAGCATCATGGCTAAGTTGTTGGATTGGAGTAGTAGAGCGAAAATGCAGTTATCAGAGAAGAAAACAGTAGGAATTTTGGTGGAAGGAAGGCTAGATAGGGAGAGACAACCGATGATAAGATTTGGAACAGGTAAACTTAAAATGGTAGAGGAAGCTATGTATTTAGGGGTAAAATGGGGGAAAGAAATGAGTATCGAGAGTCATGTACGGAACAAGGTAGAAAAAAAACATGACAAAATGATGGGTGTTTTGAACGTACTTGCGAGGGAAGCAGTAAGGTACGAGAGGATAGTTAGAATAGAAAGAATAGTAAAACGCTGGTGAGAGAGATAGGACGATAACTACTTGGATCAGTTTTGTCTTTCCCTGGTTTTAATAGAAGAATTACTATGGTCTCCAACCAAGAATCAGGAAAGATATGCTCATCCCATATACGATTGTATATTTGGAGAAGAGCTGTTCTACCCGACTCTGGAAGGAGTTTAATCATAGAATATACTATACTATCGGGTCCGGGGGCTGAATCCGTAATTGACAATAAGGCAGATTCCAGTTCATCCATTGTAAATGGGTCATTCAACGGAGAATCCTGTGATATGCCGATGGTGAATGGCATGGCGTCTTGAGCAGTTTTGTAAGTCCGAAAAGCATCATAATACACGGCAGTTAAAGAGAACCTAGGAAAGGATGAGCCCAAAATGTTTACAATTTGATGACTGTCTGTAGTCAATATCCCATCCAGCTGCATCAGTCCAACCAAAGGAGCAGAGGAAACATGGCCACACAAAGAACGTAACTTCTTCCACGCTGTTGATGTGGGAGTCGTTCTGGTTATTGTACCGATATATTAAGTCCAAGAGTCTTTCCTGCTCTGCCTGAATACTCTGCGAGCTTTGGCAAGCAAGATTTTATAATTTTCCAGATTTTCTCCCGTCGGTATTCGATTAAAGGTCCTTAATGCTTTCCTGCGTAAGCGCAGAAATTCTTTACATTTGTCATTCGACCAAGGAACTGGTGGACGTTTTGGTTGTGTTGAAGTTTTTGGTATGTTATGTTCTGCTGCTGAAATAATGGAATCTGTAAACAAATCAACTGTTTCATTTATAGAATTGTGTTGATTATTTTCTGGCAATGCGAATTGATTTGTTAAATCATTCCATAAGGCTTTATTTATTATCCACCGAGGTGTTCGGTTGTTCAGAAAAGAGGAGTCACTAAAGGAAATTTTTATAGGGGCATGATCGCTGCTATACAAATCTGCCATCACTGTCCACTCAAATCTTGCATCTAGCGAAGGACTACAGAATGACAAGTCTACGACCGTCCAACCTCCTGGCGAAGCTGCAAAGTGCGTTAGCGATCCGTCATTAAGTAAACACAAATCTAAATCGGATCGAATCCTCTCAACACAAATACCCCTTGGGCTGCAAGTTGAGGATCCCCAAGAATAATGATGTGCGTTGAAATCGCCAAGTAGCAGAATCGGAGCAGGTAATTGATATATTAAGTCGATCAAGTCGTTTGATTGGACGGTATAGCTTGGTGGCAGGTATAGGCTGCATATCGTTAGTTTTATGGGAACAGCGACTCGAATTGCTACTGCTTGTAATGGTGTATCCAGATTTACGGAAACACCATCCACAGAGTTGTAAGCAAGTATGGCTACACCACCTCTTGCTCTCTCCTCTGTAACAAAATCTGACCTGAGGACGGAATACCCTCTTAAATGTAAAGAATGGGTATTATGGAGATGTGTCTCCTGGAGACAAACGAATAGAGGAGACGTGTCTCGCACAAGAACTTTCAGATCTTCCATGTGACTTCTAACACCATTTAAATTCCACTGAACCACATTCATATTAGGGATCGTGGACATAGATAATGAATGAATAAATATATTTCAACAGAACATAGTATATTTTGAGATAAATATAATAATATTCAAATTAAAATAAATGAATATTAGAAGGGACATGGTCCCTTTGTAAACTTTTCGTTTTCCTGTCCAGTAGTGACAGGAAGGTTTTTTTGTTGTGTGTCCTTGTCCACTTCCATATTTCCCTCACTCATTTTGTAAGATGTTGAGGGTGGAGAAGGACAGGGATCGGGTTTTTTAGGAGGATTTGTATTTTTACTCTTCATAGCAACAGGTTTCTTCCCTGGAACGGGTCCAAAACTTCTTCCTGTTACTACAGATGGACAAGTATAAGATTTTTTTTAAAATTGTTTTACCCCCGTTATTGGGGTAATTTTCTTTTTTAATATAGTTTTTTTCCCGAGTTCCAGTTCTCAGATCAAGAGCAGGGATAGATGGTTCTATTTCTGCTTGTGATACCGAGAAACTAGAGGACGGAAGAACGGAATATGAATCAACTAAAGCAGAAGCGGGAGCGGAAGGATACATTTTAGAGAATAGAGCGACTTGGTCAGTTAAGATTTTGACAGTCTTAGCCAATTCTCCACAGTTTGCGCATGGAGTGTTGCTCTTGTTTGAAACCACTGCAGCAAATGATTTACCTTCTAGAGCAGGCCTATGGGTTTTTTATCATTTTTTTGCGGCATTAAAAGATATTTTATCCTTAGCCATAATAGTAAGGACTGCTTTTTCTTCTTTAAACTTTTCACAGTTAAAGGACCGTGCAGGATGATCGCCACCACAGTTGGGACACTTGGCATCATCATTGCAGCCCTCACCATTATGACCTTTTTTGCCGCATTGACCCCATATTTCTTGCTTTGTGCATGTAGAACTCACATGTTCAAACCCTTGACACTTAAAACAACGTCGAGGGTTTGGGACGTAAAGTCTGACAGAAAGACGGTAAAAACCAGCGTAGATATGCTCTGGCAGTGTGGGTGTCTGGCAAATGTAAGAATTAAAGAAGCCGTGGCTTTTTTCTCACCATTTTTACTGCGCATTATGCGAGTGACTTCAAGAACTGACTGGCTAGCTAATTCGCTTTTTATTTCCTCCAAACTAATGGGGATCAAATCTACATGTAATGACACCTTTTGAATAGTTCAAAGATCTGTAAGGTTCTACAGATAACTTGACTTTGTCATAGAAGGAAGTCATCTTTTAACAGCGACAAACTTTGTTTCCCGCTGTTAGTTTCAACTAAAATTGTGCCATTCTGTAATTTCCTAATAGAAAGTACATGGCCCGCTGTTCCAGTAATTGCCTTGTTGATTACAAAGGGTGATACCTTTGATAGATCAGAATCTTTTTTCGCGTTTGAAAAAACTAAAAATTTGGGAGCTGGCAACTCAGATGGTTGTTGAGTAGCCTCTCCTTTGTCTTTTTAAACAATTCTTTGTTAATAGACTCATCAGACGAATCCGAATGATGTCTCTTTGTTCCTAAATCTTTGACGGTTTTTTGTACCATGTTTTTTTTGTCCAGCGCATCGTGTGGGCGGAATCGGGTGAACTCGGTAAGGGCTTGCCCATCAGATCACATTGCGATCACTTCCGAACCCCCAGTTCCGTGAGGATCCCGAGCACTCTTTTGCCAGTCTGGATGGACATCAGTCTGGAACCCGAAACTACTGTTAGGAAGAATAAGACTTTCTTCAACACCGCGAACACTTCCTGACCAAGAACCGAAGTGGCTGGCCCCAGAACAGAAACCACGCATACGTCTCGGCAGAGCAAGCTCACATCAGCCTTACCAAACCAGAGGTTGTCAAGATTCTGGCAGGTTCAGCACTCCCAACGCGCAATGGCTCTGCACAGTAAATTGTTCAATGTATTAATAATTAAAGTTAAATTAATTATAATAACTTAGAAAAACGCTCTATCATGTGTTTCAGTATTTATAGATAGTTAATAAAATGTGTGTTGGCAATTGTGTAGAATAAACTTTAGTCAAGTTTTGCACCTTTTTATAGGTACACATTACAGAACTTATCTTCATATAGAGGGTGTTTAGAAAAAATGTTCCAAGAATACAGGGCGTGATTCTCCATGTCAAAATAAGATGAAAAGTTCTAATAAACATAGGTTAAAAAATGTTCCGCTTTCTGTCAAGCCGCCATTTTCTTTACAAAATAATTAATATCTAGCGAAATCTTTGACTGAGTTCAAACTTGGCATGAAGTTTAACCTTACAATGATCTATATCAAGAAAAATAAGCGATTATATCCAATTATGCGTTTCAAAATGGCGGCTGATTGAAAATTTCAAACATAATTTTGTGTTGGGGACGTGCGGCTTTATCTTGACCGGCTTGGAAGGGCACCCTTATTAAAACCTCAGCAACGGCTGAAAATATTGAGATGTTTCTTGCTTCCTCGTCTTTACCATGGATTCGTTCTTGGTAAGGTCACTAAGGGAAAATTGAAAGCACTTGATATTGAAGTCAGAAACGGCATCCGGAAGTGAATCAGACTTCCTGCTGATGTAGCAGTCGGCTTCTTTCATGCGAGTGTTAAGGATGGTGGACTTGGAATTCCTTCTTTGGCCACGACCATTCCAGGTTTGCTTTTTGATAGATTTAAAAACTTGGAATGGAGTAGTTCGCCTGTTGTGAGGGCAGTATCAAGATCAACTTGGGTTCTCGGTCGACTTCAGTGGGCCAAGAAATTACTTTCCACCAATAGCGATGTGCCCTTAACGTCTAGTAACAGGCGAGCGAAGTGGTGGTCTGCTGGTTTGTATCAAAGCGTGGATGGCAGAGAACTAGTTGAGTGCGGAAAGACAAACCTGTCAACCAGTTGGGTTGATTCCGCAACTACTGCCATTCCGGGCCGCGATTTCATCCAGTACACTCATGTCCGTATCAACTGCCTCCCGACTCGGATCCGTACCTCTCGTGGTGTGCGAAGGACGGGTCTCGACGTCAATTGTAGAGCTGGTTGCGGTGTTACCAAAACTGCAGCACATGTTATCCAGTCTTGTCACCGCACTCATGGTGGTCGTGTTAGGCACCACAATGCGGTGTCCAAGACGTTGGCTGCAGCTCTCAGACAACGTGGCTTCCAAGTTGAGGAGGAGCCGCTCTTTGATACGGATGAGGGAAGAAGGAAACCTGACTTGGTAGTGTGTGGAGAGGACAAAGTCTACGTGGTAGATGCGCAGGTAGTATCGGGCGCTACTTCATTGGACGATGCACACGAGAGGAAAGTGGGCTACTATGCGAACAATGGTTCCCTTGTTCGTAAGCTTGGGGAACGCTTTCAAGTTCCTCCAACGTCCATTTTGTTCTCGTCGTGTACTCTCTCTTGGAGGGGCGTTTGGTCATGTGAATCTGCTGAGTCCCTTTTAGATCTTGGCTTAACGAGAGGTCTGCTGCGGGGAATCACTACGGTTCTCCAAGGTAGTCACACCAATTGGACGGCCTGGAATAGAATGACAACTATGTCCGCGCGAGTTGCATTTAACAACGAACATCGTCCCGTCTCTCTAACCGAGAGTCGGAGTAGGCTGAGGACCAGTGTTGGTTTTTGTCTCGGGCTGCCCGTCCCACTTCTATTTTTCTTCTTCTCTTCATACCCTCTTTCCTGTGTCTTCCTGTTCTTGTCCTGGCGTGATTTGTGCTTGCTGGGGTGGGATCTGGGCTTTGTCGTTGGAGTCTTTCCAGGGGCAAAGGACTCAGTGGGACTTTGATCTTTATTAGGGTTACGGGGAACAGTACAAAAAAAATAGCCAAATGCATCGTCATCTAATTAGTGACGCGCCTAAATGGATTAACGAGATTCCCGCTGTCCCTATCTACTATCCATGGACGGCGATTGTTGTGGTGAATGACAGAATTGGGGTAATGAGGGTTCAGGGGCTTACTGATAAGAATGTAGTGTGTGTGGAGTTACTTTTAGAAAATGGTAAAAAGATGTACGTAGTTTCGATGTATTGCAGATATAGGGATGAGATAGAAGGATACTTTGAGCAGATTAAGAAGATAAGGAGGAGGTTAAGTGGGAATTTTGTGATTTTGTGTATGGATGCGAATGCGAGGTCGAAATTGTGGGGTGTGAGTGAGAATGAAAAGGGAAAGAAAATGGAGGATGTGATTGTGAAGGGAGGATGGAGGGTGTTGAATGAGGTGGGATGTGGTCCAACCGTATGAGAGAGGGAATGATAGTAGCTACATTGATGATAGTTTGGAGATGAGAAAGAATGGATATGACTGGGTCGCATAAAGCGACATTGATAAGTGTGAGTGCGGAGGGAGTTTCGGCAAGGGGAAGAAGAGAAAGAGAGGGAAGGGGGAGAGGATTGGTGCTGAAGAAAGCTAAATGGGTGTAGCGTTTCTTTTTTTTAAACAGAACCGAGTAATAATTAATTAAACCTCCGAAAAGAACTTCACCTAATGTAGAGTAGAGGCAACTTCGTCAACACTCGTGCATTCACAAACGTATAATTCACAAAAGGAAGACGCATAAAGAACATCTAATTCTAGTAACAGATCGCGCCACGCTAAGCGCTACTTGCTTTCTTCCCCAACAGGCAGCTTTATTCTTTTTCTCATTAGACTACTAGACATCTTGTTTTCTACACAAGCGTCCCTTCAAGATGAACGACACGGATTAGTTTTGTGTTTCTTCGAGTGATACCATAGTAATGTTTGGTCGTCAATTTCTTTATAAGCACTAAGCTTATAAATATTATGCCTCAATAAGCGACAAAACCAGGTAATAGCTTATATTTAATTACCGTTTTATTTTGTTGCGAGAGCTAGATAACTGAATGTTTCTATGTCTGTCCTAAATATTCTATGCAGTGAAATTACAGTATACTTTTGTAATTAATAGATCTAGTTTAGATTTGAAATTTTTTGAAATAGCTTTGTTGTATACTTTTATAAAAGAAAAGCCCAGGGACATATTACTTAACTAAGTAGCCTGAACTGTTTTAGAGTAACCTTGCCTAGCATTTTTAGAATTAGCCTAGAGACATATCTTTCTCAATAGCCTAAACTGATACAAATAGTATTTTTCTATACAAAGTAAATTTACAACTACAGCATTTTTAACTTTTACAGTGAATATTTTTGAGGTGCATTTATAGAAATTTGCAAGTTTAAGTGAGACCAAACTATTGAGTTTTGTTATACAGAAAAGTGATAATCATTACAGAAGAAAACTTTATTTATTACATAAGAGTAATAATCAATTTATTTGTCAATCTGAACTTAACTACATTAACAATGGCTGAGCAGGCATATTTAATTAGACCCAATGTCTTGCTGTAGTATGCCACATGGCAAATTGTACAAGTTGCGTGGTTACTTTCCTATAAAATAAATTCAACGTCAAGCGCAGCGACTTATCTGTTTTTCGTCATAACCGACATTTTTCAAAAACATACTCACGATTTAGATTAAACTTATTTTTTTATTATTATTTTTTATTTTGTTAATTCGCAGCGTTAGCTTAGACAAGCAGGGAAACAAAAAAAAAAAATCTTTTTTTTATAAACAAAAAAAAACACAAAAAACTATAAAAATTTAAATAAAACCTTCTTGCTCGTTTGAGTTACGTTGCTAATTTTCACACATACTCACCACTGCCTTACAGACAATAACCAATTCACTTTATATTTTTTTTATTTTTATTTATAATTTCTTTTGTAAATTCTACTTTAATAAAACATACAGTCTTACTTTTCGTTGATGGAACTTTATTGACTCAATCAGGGAAACAAAAAAAACAAAAAAAATTACAAAAACCTTCCTTGGTTGCTTGGTTCATTTTCGTCAACGTGTTAATATTTTTTTTTTTTTTCATTTGCACAACATAAACACTTACAGATTTTTGTTTAAGCTCTTACAGTAGTACAGCCATTTATATTTGATAAGGTCACCTGAAGTTACCTTGTTGTTTATTGATTTTAATTCTTGGTGAATTCTAAAAGATGGGAGATTTAATTAAATTAGTAGAAGTCTTAAAGAAGACTGAGCTGGCCTTCGAGGTAAAGATCAGGGGTGGAAAAGTGGATACTGTAGAGAAAATGAGGTCGAGTCTTCGAACCTTACTGCAGCAAAAGGTAGAACCCGATTTGACTAAATTTACAATAGACACTCTGCTTGAGGAGATAATGCGGGCTAAAATCTCTCTCTGCGTCTTAATAGAAGACATTGATAATTTAGAAAAATCAATTTCAGAAAAAAATCTAAAGATTAGTAATAGAGCCGCAGTTTTTCAAAAACGAGTTGCTTTAATTGAACAAGCATTATCTAATTTACAATCCGAACAGTTAAATGCAGCATTTCTTACCCTTAAGGAGGAAATGTCTGGTTTTCCTTTTGACCACTGCAAAGAGGTTTTGAGGAACATCGAACCTAGTGCAACAAGTGGATTGCCTGCTTTACCCATAAATCCACCACTTGTTGTTCGACTACCTGATGCGGATATCGAAGGCAAGCTTCCTGAAGTAGTCACTGGTATTGGTGCGGTTTCTGACTTAGTGCCGCATATGTCTAATGTTAGTCTTAGTAACCAAGCATTTAATTTCTCAGCTCCCCTATATGGTAAGTTAAAGCACCCAGCTGAGAAACTTGTGTCAACTCTCCCTCACACCGATGGGTTTGATTTGGATCAATTGTTGAAATTTATTAAGGTATCAATAAACCTTGGTAAAATGTACCCAGACCTTAAGTCTCAAATTCTGACTCTTTTGTTGCCTTATGCTCAAGGACCATTAAATTCATGCCTTTTAAAACATATTTCTTTCCATGACTTCCATAAGGAAGCCTTAAGGTTATTCATACCGACAAAGCGACTGAACACCCTAGCTCAAGACCTTTTCTATCGTCCACAAGGACTTAATGAAACACTACACCATTTTGTTGGGGATATAAGAGAGGCAGCCCAAATCCTGCTCATAGACATGAGTGAAGCCGAAATTGTCGACGTCATAGTAGATGGGTTGTCCCCTCGGGTTAGAAACTGCCTTACTTTCGCTGAAAGGTCTAGGAACTTCAATGGCCTAGACAAACTGTGCGCACAGGTGAACAATACCTTGTTTGTGGACCAGCAAAGGTCATCAGCTGAACCCAACCAACATAGTCCAGTGCAATCTTACAGACCTCTATAATATTCTCTATTAAAAATGTTCTTTGCGTTTAAGCTATAAGACAATTATTTACCGTGTATTTTTAAATTTAATGTTAAAATTTTAACTTTTCTATTACAATAATTACATGTTTAGCTATTTTTTATTAATATGAGACAAGTTATGAAAAAATTGCTCAAATAAAACTTTTAGGGTATTTTGCAATCTTTATATTGATATAAGTTATATAAATGTTAAGTGCAGACAGTTGACTTAATCGGCCTGGCAAAGGGAGATGGCGCGGCGCGGGGCGTACGAGTCCTCGTGGGCCTGATCAGCCCGTTGGTATATCAGCTGTCAATGGAATGGACCATACGTTTTTCCACAAGTATGAAGATCTTAAGTATTTTAATTCCATTCGCCCAGGGAAAAGGCAAGAGACCCGGTTTTTTCAAGCTCTTGTATAGAAGACGATCCCATTTCTGAGAGAGTACCAGACGGATAACCCAGACGTTTTTGCATTCTTCGATCTGCTCGGTTCTGATTTCGGTGATTGTAAAAAACGAAATATTTCAAGAAAAATTCATCACAAAAATAGATGTTAACAACAGTGAATATTTAAAGTCGTCAAAGCTCATACTTTTGGATTCAGCAGAAAAGTGTCCCAAATGATTGCAAAGAAGTTTCAGATCGAGAAATTATGACTTTCAGAACCGAATGCAGGAATTCTTTAATGATTTTCGTCTCCAGGGCAATGGAGCGATCTCCCTTGAAATTCAAGATAACAAAATCATTAATATGCTTTGACCCGAAGAAGATGCTTGAAGGGGCCGAAAGGAACATCACCAGCCTTTTGGAGACGATGGTGAAGTCCAACATAATAATTGGCTCTAATGCTAATAAAGCTCTTCTGCAATTCACAGAAATAACATCGAAATCTGTCGTCAAAGAAAAACTGAAAACCTACAAAAGGAGTGAGAAAATATTGGATAACTTCTGGATTGACGTAATGAAATAAAGTTAGCCTAAACCTATAGAATTTGCAGGAAGTCTTCAAAATCGCCCTAACACTCTCACATGGCAATGCAGGAGTTGAGAGAGGCATAAAGAATGCATCGTTCCAAACCAAACCGAATTATCATTAGTTGCCCATCGAAATATCATTGAAGCCGTCAATCATCTAGGAGGGGTAGATAACAATGAGGTAACGAAAAAAATTATTCATTACGCAAGAAATATGAAGAGTGCCTTCTTGAGAAACAGAAAAAATGAACACCAAAGACGAGAAAAGAGAATTTTTAAATTGAGAATTGATTTTGAAATTTGTATTAATTATTGGTTTCTATACTACCAAGGCCTAACAATGAACTATATTTCAAGCCTAAAGCTATAGTAACACTCTAACTGCAATTTGTTTGATTGCATTGTAAGTTTTGTTTAAATAAATTTATTTCGTATTTGGTAAACGTACAAACAACATAACCTTTCAATTAGCCTAATGATTTGTTGTTGTTTTTTTTTTTCAGAGAAAATGAGTGGAAAATGAAGGTTCAAGGGAAGGAAGGAGACCGAAATTAGACGAAGACATTTTTCATCTTCTGGAAATTCCTTAAGATAATGAAGACGTATTTGGTAGATTATTTGATTAGGACAACCTTGCAGATAAACAGCTGCTTTCAGAGCTCGATGAGGTTCTATATGTTGGTGCTACTTCAGTTGTAATAAAGACGCAACATGATATAAATCAACCGGTATCAGAAGAGACTGCATAGCAACCAAGATCTGAAAGTGAGTACAGCCCCTTCCATTTAAAAAAAAAAAATAATAAATAAATGCCACAGAGGGTGCAATCTGACAAAAAGAAAATACTTCCACAAGAATGGAAGCATGGCATTTGAAAGTCAATCAGAACGAAAAAGAATTTAAAGCAAACTGTGCCCTACCTGTTGGAGATAACTGAGCTTGACTTTCAACAGCTTTCAATACTTGTTTTTCAAATATTTTTTTGGAGATGATATTTTGGAAAAAAATACGTTTAGAGACCACTATTCCATTATTCGTTCCAAAAAGATCCTGCAAAAGCTAAGCACATTACACCTAGGGAAATTCAAAAGTTCTTAGGAGTGGTTATTTTTTCTTCAGTAATAAAAACTGCACAAGTAAATGGTAAATGTGTCCGGATAACTTTACAAGAAGAACACATATCTTTAGTTGAAGAGCCGGATTCAACATATTTTGGACATGTAACTCTAGACAGTAGCTCTGGGAAAGACATAGTATCGGCAATACTGAAATATATGAAAGCAAACTGCATTAATGAGAAAAATATTAAAGCTCTAGGCTGTGATGGTACCGCGTCAAATACTGGAATCTATAGTCGATCAATTTCATTGTCCGAAAAGGCTTTAAATCTCCCAGTACAAGTAGTTGTTTGTTTGCTTCACTTAAATAAATTGTTTGATTCACGAAAACATATTAGGTATCTGGCAAGCAAAAGAATACAACATGCTCGACAAACAGATGTAGAAGCAAAGAGGCTTTTCAAACCACCACAAGTTAATTTTGAGGGAGAGCACTACATAGATCTTATTGATTGGCAGCCTACAACAATAACGGAACCAAAGCGGGTTCGGAGGGCTAATTATTTGTAAACAATTTTTATTACATTTTTTTGTTGCCTTACGTTCTAGAATTAATTTAAGACCACTCCCATTACTTTCTGTAAAATAGAAAAAAAAGTTATTCCACTTTTAGTCAAGAAGTATCATGCTTTTTATGCTAGGAACGTAGTGGCCTCACAAGAACAAGATCACTGTACAAGATAAAGCAAGTAACTGTCAATAATTTCTTTTATATTTTCAACCGATTACTATGTATATTATGCATTATTTTGTTTTCAATCAAGTCATATGTTCAATTGGCTAACCTGAGTTTTTATAAACATATGAAACTGTATCAGCTGTTTTGTTGTTGCTGTTTGTTTACTACCATTTGAGTTTGTTGTGATAGTGATATTGTTGCCAAAGTGAATATTTTTTAGTGATATTATTATTATTTTACTAAAATGACAAAGCCTAAAGGAGTTTTCAAGCGTAGGAAAAGTGTAGGAGTTCCAAAACCAAAACCTAAGCCTGTAAATGAAAAAGCAAATTCAATAGTAGGCCTAGGCTCAAATCCAGATGACTTGCCAAGTGGAAGATCTTCTCTGAAGAAGATAGGAGATATAAAACTCAGTTACAGTGAGTATAAAGCAAAGAATAAATTATGACCTAGTGGATATAATCGCCTTACTAAGCAAGCTTTTGGAAATTACTGTCTGTAAATTTTGTAACTCTGAACTTGCTTACAGTGTAAATAGGTTAGGTGGGTTGGCAACAAATTGTTTGTTGCACTGTACACAGTGTGATTCTGAAGTTGTGTACTGTAATTCTGAAAGATCAAAAGGTTCACAGTTGTACGATGTAAATACTAGGCTAGTGTATGGTTTACGCACCATAGGGACAGGACAATCCTCCGCCAAAACATTGTGCGCTGTTCTTAACCTTCCGAATCCTCCTGCGAAATTCACTAGGTACAATGATGTAATTGGTCAAGTCACCAAGAAAGTTTGTAAGGATGTAATGAGAGATGCTATTGAAAAAGCTGTTCTGGAAAATGATGGAAGCAGAGAATTGACTGTGGCGGTAGATGACACCTGGCAAAAGCGGGGACATACATCGAACAACGGAGTTGTGACTGTAACAAGTGTCGACACAGGCTGTGTTCTTGATGTCGCTGTTGTAAAAAAGTTCTGTGCCTGTAGTGATAAGTTACAAGGTATACATGAAGAAAATTGCAAAGCAAATTTTATAGGTGGTGCGATGGAAGTGCACGGAGCAAAAGACATATTTAGTAGATCAGAGCCTGAGTTTGGTGTCAAATACAAATACTATTTAGGTGACGGCGATTCCAGTGGTTTCAGCTCTTTGGTTGAGAGTAGGCCGTACGTAGATGAGTATGTCATTGAGATAATTGAGTGTTGCGGACATGTACAAAAACGAATGGGCACTCGCCTAAGAAAATTAAAACTAAAATCAAGAAAAAAAGTACTTGCAGATGGAAAACCTATCGGTGGAAGAAATCGCCTCACCGATGAACGCATCTTGGCAATTCAAAAGTATTATGGATTAGCTATTAGGAGAAATACTGGTAATTTAGATAAAATGAACCAAGCAGTTTGGGCGGAATATTTTCATTTGCTGTCAACTAATGAAAAGCCTCAACATGAGCTTTGCGAAAAGGTGAAGAGAGCTGGTGCAAATATCAGTGAGCCATTGCCAAAAAGGAATCGTATGATCATTCCAAGCACATGCACATTCCTGAAATTATTATATGAGTGAAATAAAGCCTATATTTAAGCATTTGGCAGACCCTACCCTGTTGAAGAAATGCCTACATGGAAAGTCACAGAATCCAAATGAATCTGTGAATGCTGTAATTTGGTCGCGACTACCCAAAACAGTTTTTGTAGGCCTACAAACTATGGAAAGTGGTGTTTATGATGCAGTTTTAAATTTCAATAAAGGAAATGCCACCAGATGTCTTGTTTTGAAGGAGCTTGGAATAACTGTAAGTCAAAATACAGCTTCAGTGATGAGTGAACTGGACAAAATACGAGTGCAAAGGAGTGAGCGAGTGCTTTCAAATCTCATGAAAGAAGCGAGACAAAGTCGTGAAAGTGCCAAGAGAAAGATGGAAGAAGCCTTTGCTGAACATGAAGACCCAGACCAACCATCCTATGGGGCTGGGATGCACTAAACTCATTGTATCAGGTCTGTCATGAAATATATAATCTTTATTCGTGTTTTTCCAAAAACTGTGTTTTTATGTATAAATGACCCATTATCTCAGAAAGAACAACAGATAGAGCTCTATAAATTTTACCATATACTATTGTAATTTAGATACAAACTTTAACACAGGCTTTTTGAGTTTTATAGCTTAGTTTTTGTTTTACATTCAAAATATGCATTTTTTATTGATTTTTATGAAATAAAATATGTTTTAAATCATAAAACGGTTAAAAATAAAATTTAAAAAAATAAACCCGTGTTAAAATCTTCAAAACATGTCACATAATCACACACAAAAAAAATCAGCCATGTATCTATGGTAGTTTTTAAGAAAATGGATCATCAATATGACAAATTTAACATGGGACAGGTAAGACCCTTCGAACCCCAAGAGAGAGTTGATCGTTAAAACAGGAACTAGTGATAGAAAGGAGTTTAAAATTAATTCGAACACACAAGCTGTGGAAAGAATTGTAAAGGAGGTTATAGAAGCTTCTAGGTGGTTTCA
Organism: Philaenus spumarius; assembly: GCA_018207615.1. Taxonomy (NCBI): domain Eukaryota; kingdom Metazoa; phylum Arthropoda; class Insecta; order Hemiptera; family Aphrophoridae; genus Philaenus; species Philaenus spumarius. The sequence continues at coordinate 86,608 of JAGFPH010001713.1, forward strand.
AAGAGAGAGATGGTTTCATTAGATCAAGATTGCTGGACAGTAAATATCTTCCGAAGTTTGAAACCAAACGTCACTTCTCATTCTCATCTGCAAGTGCAACAGTCCAGGAATAAACATCAAGTAAGACTTTATTTTCTATAACAATAAAATTTATAATTTATTTTAAAACAATAACAAACTCTATCTAAATTTGTTTTATACGAATATTAATTAGTTGCTAAAAAAGATTATCCTTACAACCAGGTTAACCAAAAATGTGGGTTGCAGGTAGCTGATTATAACTATAATGTTACATACGTATGAAATAAGCCTATTTCACAATTAATTTCACAACTAAGCCTACTGACAACTATAACATTCTGAAATTTTCACCAACCACCAAGGTCAAGAGATAATGTAATCAAGATTCATTTTGTATTACTTTTACAAACTTAATGTTTTAGTATTTGTAATCTTTTTTTTTCTTTAGAAAATAAAATTTATTTCTGTTTTAGTTTCTACGCATAGTTTTATTTCTCTTTCTTAAAAAATAGGCTAGATTTCATAAAATAACAAACAAGTTGGGTCTAGTAAACACATAAATACTTTTTATTTGTATGGTTACGAGAAATATATAAATGAAACGGTTTTTAGAACTTAATATTAAACGGTCAACAATAGGCCTAATTTTGCAAAAAAAGTATAGATTTACTGCTATTCCGGGCGACTTAAATGTTACACGGCAGGCATATTTTTTTCGGCTGTTAATTAACATTATTACTTAATATTTTTGTACTTGAAAACCAAAATTTGCTTTGTATTTAATAAAAAAAATATTTAAAAAATTTAAATCTAAGTTTTTGACAAAAAATCTAACTTAAGGAGTATTCTGGGAAACCGGATTATTTTTCAATTTGAATAAATTTTTTTGGTAAATATGTGACTATAGTGACAACTTTTTATCGACTTGAAATTTTAAATTTAAAAAAATGTTTTTCGTGATACACCCTATTGTGCACATCATAAGCAGATGAAGTACTAACAAGGACAATGACTTAGTTGAGAACAAAACTACATATTCTAGTAACAACATTTCTATTATTATAAAAATGAGAATGATGTGGCGACATCAAAAGATGTACAATTTGTGGAGGAGGAACAAATCCCACAATAAGAGAAATACGCCTATGCTTCATGAAGAACTTGGCTGAAAACAACACAAATTTACGGCATTGTTTCGTTGTTTAGGGGGAAATGATTATATGCTTGTGCACATAAGCAGAAGAAGTACTATCAAGTATAATGATTCTTTTTTTTACCAATCTAATGCCTACAATTCTGAAAAATGCATTCAGTAAACATAACATCGTTGTCACACATCGCACTAATAACAATATACAAAACATTTTGCGAAAAAACACCAACATACCTACAGAAAAGAGATCAGGTGTATATAAATTAAATTGTGATGACTGTGATTGCTTCTACATCGCAAAAACAGGCAGAACGTTCATGGAGCGCTACAAAGAACATCTGCCCAAAAATAATACATATGCCAATAGATCCAGCTTTGCGCAACACTTAATTGACAAAAATCACTCATACACAAGTTTCAGTAACATTATGACACCACCCCACATTCAAAAAAAGGGACGATTGTTGAATGCAATTGAAGAAAACAAGATTTACAAGGCATATAAACAGACACCTGACAACATACTAAATTATAAACTTTCCTTCCACTCTAACTCTTTGTATGAGACGACCTTAAGATACAAAAGGACAGATAAGACAAACAAAGATAAATGACCTGTAACCCTAATAACCGCACCATTCTGTAGTTCACGTACCGAGCAGCACGTGACTTAAAAATGTAAAAATGTGTATATGTGTGTGTAGTGTTTTGTGTGTTTTTAATGTTTTGACGACCTCTAAGGAGATAATAACTGAGGATGGAATTTCGGCTCCGAAACGCGTATTGATTACAATACAACAGAAGTCACCAAGACGGAGCAAATTAAGGTAATTTATAATTACACTTTAATTGAAGGACAATGACTTAATTGAGAAAAAAAACTTCATATTCTAGTAACAACATTTCTATTAATAATATAAATGAGAGTGATGTGGCGAATCAAAAGATATACTAAAGATTTGTGGAGGAGGAACAAATCCCACAATTAGAGAAGTAAGTCTATGCTTCATGAAGAACATGGCTGAAAACAACACAATATGTTACATTCAGTGGATATTAAAAGTGATGCACCAAGCAAATTGTAAAACCAATGTCAGGTAATATATATATATTTATAACAATGAATTATGTTCTGAAGATTGGAGGGCTGACCAGTGTCAGTGGAGAAGTACTGGTGTGAAGAATATACCCAATTCAACTCCAATATTATGTTGCAGATATTTTAAAACTGTTGGTGGTACAGGTTTTGAGAAAAGAAAGTACAGTTTAATTTACCCTAAAAAAAGAAACCCTTGCTGGATGTATTGCTTATCCACGGAGCAGGAAGTTTAGAGAATGTAGAATTGGAACCTCATGGCAACAGAAAAATACATAAAGAAACAAAGCACATAAGGACTGCAAAGTCGCAAATTGAAAACCAGCGGAAACAATTTAGTGTTAATCCTAGTGAGGTATATATGAATTTACTAAGTTCAGATGTAGAACCGGCAAGAGCACCGGTTTTACTTCCTAGACATGGAACCTAAGTGTGAAACACAATTGTAAATGCAAGGAGAAAGAAATTGGTGAACAATGATGATGTTATTGGCATCTATGTATTAGACGAAGAACTAGATGGTTTTGTTGGAATTGATTCCTACATTTTGCTAAATGTTAGCTTCTAGAAGAACACTACAACTGTTCAAAATTGCTTCTAAAGAAGAGAGTTGTCATATGTTGTATGATAGTACCTTCAACTTAGGAGATTTTAATGTTTCAGTTCTGTCATACAGAAACCCTATAGTTGAGAATAGAGATGGGGTTCATCCTGTGATTCCACTGATGATACATCAAGAAACGAAAAGTAAAGTCCAAGAATCATTTTTTTACATGGACGAAACAAGCGTGCCCTGCAATAAATGGTGTATGTATCATAACCGATAGAGAACAGGCCATCGTGATGAATGTGCATCAAAAGTTAGCATTTTTTCGGGTGGAATCATATTCAACAAGATGTTAAAAACTGGCTGATGAAAAGAAATGATGTCACAAAAGATGGCATTAGCGTGTATGTGACTCATGTATGGAATTAAATGGAGAGTGAGTCAGAACAAAAGTTAAATAAAGTTTATAAAAGAATGGCACAATGTTGGAGCACAGAATTTGACTCCTATTTCACAAAAAATATTTATAAAGATGCTTTGAAAACTAGCAAGGGAGAGTTAAAAAGACATAATTTGTACATAGAAGGAAGTGATGACGTCACAAAAGATGGCATTAGCGTGTATGTGACTCATGTATGCAATCTACTGGAGAGTGAGTCAGAACAAAAGTTACACGAAGTTTATAAAATAATGGTACAATGTTGGAGAACAGAATTTGACTCCTATTTCACAAAAATATTTGTAAAGATGCTTTGAAAACCAGCAAGGTAGAGTTAAAAAGACATAATTATTACATAGAAGGAAGTGAATCTATTGGAGAGTGAGTCAGAACAAAAGTTAAATGAAGTTTATAAAAGACGGGCACAATGTTGGAGAACAGAATTTGACTCCTATTTCACAAAAAATATTTATAAAGATGCTTTGAAAACCAGCAAGGGAGAGTTAAAAAGATTTAAAAAGATTCTATAATTTGTAGAAGGAAGTGGCATCACGATGAATGTCGCAGAGAGCTTCAACGAAGTGTTGAAGAGATGCACCGAAAGTAAGAAACTGCCAGCTCAGACGTTGATTCTTTGTTTGTTTCATTTGGACTTGTACTATGTGAGGGAAACTATTAAGGCTGAGTGAAGTTTAGGAAATTTTGTTCTATCCCCATAGTTTACAAATTTTAAAAAGGATCCTTCTCACTATTGCCCCAAAATAACCTAAAAATAGATAAATTACCCCACTTACTTTTGAATAGGGAATTTCCACAAGTAATCGCAACAGGTTCAACCGATTCAACTCCATTAGGTTTGGCTAAAATGCTAGTATTAGAAGGGAATGTAGAATTAGTTACAAAAAAACAAGTGTTTATTGTGTCTGGTCTTACAGCAGACTATATGGTCAGAGTGTTTCCTGAAGAAAAATGTACCTGTAAGGCAACCAAACCAATTGTACCCATACAACAGCAGCCAAATTGTCAATAGGAAAGTTTGAAGAAAAAACTAAAACAGTAAAATTGACAAAACTTATGAGGAGAAGGGTTACTAATCGTAGATTGGGAAGAAAGCAACCTGAAGAAAAAATAACCATATTTCAGGCTGCGAATGACTCTTTCGCAACAGGTAAACCGTTTGAAAATACCCTAATAGTTCCTTCCTTGACCACTAAACGATTAAGAAAGAAGAAATTTGTATATGCTGAGTGTGAGTCAAAGGAAAATTCTGCAATACTTACAATTAAGAGAGAAAAGGTCGACTCAATAGACTCAAGGTCGACCAAGTACAATGAAAGCAACTTTAGAAAGTTGCCTACTTCGACTCCAGTGGTTAAGCAATGCTAGTCAAACGATTTTCAACAGTTCGGAATCCTCTGAAGTTACAATGATGACCCTAACTTTGAGGTTAATTATAAAACTAATTAATAGGCAAATGTCCATTGCAGTTATTCCCATTTACCCCCAAGATTTAAATTGTTTTTACTGCAATGAGAAAAATGGAAGTGATGCTTGGCTTAGTGACACCATAATGGATGCTTATCTTCGTGTTCTTTGGCATTCAGAAAAAAAGAACATGGAAACTATGTTCATTAATGTATTTACTGGCAAATCGATTGTTCTAAGCAACATGAACATGCCTACAATGTTCACGACTGGGCTAAAATACTTTATGTTGAATAAGGTAACTGAAGCTGACTTAGTATTGATGCCAAATTGTATGTGGTGATCATTATAGATTGATTGTAGTAGTGCGAAAATTGAAATGCATCATTTATTTAGATAGCTTACAAATGTCTTCAACAAACATCATTACTAGGATTTTGGATTTGTATGCAACTGCTTTGAAAGTTCGAGGGCTGAAGTTTAACATACAAGAATGGTCAATATATTCATCTAGATATCCCAAAACAAACAAATTCAGTAGAATGTGGGGTATTTTGTTGTTTATATGCAGAAATTGCAATTAAAAGAAATAGTAATGCTTTGGAAAATGACCTAAATCAGAACAGACTTGATTTTTACAGACAATGTATTAAAGAAAGGTTGATAAATTACATGCAAAAAAATATCCAGCCTCCTACAGTAAGTACAGACATAGATTATTTAAATCTTGAAAATGAGAAAAATCAGTTGAATAATAACTTACTTTTCCAAGTTATCAAAGATTCTCCTAGTCCAACCAAAAGTACAATGACAATTATATCAGAAAGTATTGATAAATATTGGGATAAAGATTATTCAAAGTCTGCCTATAAGGAATTATGTTTAAGAAAGGGTGGGAACATGATACTGTGTGAAGCAGGATATCATTAGATCCACTCTACCTGTGAGGAATTGGGTAGTATTTCCATTCCAGGTGTATATATTTGTAAGAAATGCCATTTACAAGGGAAATAAAAAAACATATCAATTGAATTCAAATTATTATAATTTGACATTTTTGACAGTTTGACATAATTTGACATTTTCCTTAAAGAGGTACACAAATATATCAACTTATGTCAGCAACCTGTGTTCGAATGACGTGAATTTTTAGATTTGTGCAGTTTGAAATCATCCTGTAATTTTTGGACTAGGAGGTTATCCTGTGTTCGGATGACTTCTTTCAATAGATGTGTGTAGGTAATTTTTGGACTAGGAGGTTATCCTGTGTACGGATGACTTCTTTCAATAGATTTGTGTAGCTAATTTTTGGACTAGAAGGTTATCCTGTGTTCGGATGACTTCTTTCAATAGATTTGTGGAGGTAATTTTTGGACTATGAGGTTATCCTGTGTTCGGATAACTTCTTTCAATAGATTTGTGTAGGTAATTTTTGGACTAGGAGGTTATCCTGTGTTCGGATGACTTCTTTCAATAGATTTGTGTAGGTCATTTTTGGACTAGGAGGTTATCCTGTGTTCGGATGACTTCTTTCAATAGATTTGTGTAGG
>JAGFPH010001713.1:95965-105997 GCA_018207615.1 Philaenus spumarius
TAAAATATTTAGAATAATAATCCAGAGGCTTGGAATAAAATAAATAACAAACAGAAGACTCGAAGCACACGCACCTGTCCGAAATCGTGACAGATCCCGCTCCACCGCAAGAACTCTCTCTCGCATCTCCACTCTGTAATAAAATATAATTTAATTTTTTTTACTGTTAACATGGAAGCTAGATTTATCACCTTCGAAAGTCTGAACTCGCTTTTGAGGTGGTAACGCGAGGAGGCAAGCTCGACACTGTAAGAGCAATGCGAGCTGCTCTAAGGGGTCTGCTCCAAGCAGGTTCAGAGGAGCTCGTTGACTCTGTACAACTGGGAAATCTGGGCGAACAATTGGAATTAGCACGATATTCTGTTGACGATCTGAAAGATGAACTGGACAGCCTAGATTCAACCCAAACCTTAAAATTACATAGACTTGCGACCAGATTACACCTTTTTGAGGAGAGGTTAAGTTTTTTGTTGGCGGTTTTAAATAATTTAAATTTAACTACCACTGAAAGCAATGTGGAATGTAACGCTTTATTACAGGACTTTGAGAGTGTTAAGACCAAATTTGAGTTATTAAATATAAATGTAGTTTCAAATGCAACAATTTCAAAACAAAACCCGGTCTCGAATTTGCCTGTCGCAAACTCTGCTTCAACCGAGCCAGTTAATGTTTTGCCCACCGGCGAAAGAGATTTGTTTGTAAATGAATTAGTGTCAATCCTGATAACAGGTGTGGAACAGGAGCGTTCAGCCCCTGCATTTTCGTATGGAAAGCATAGGCATCCAGCGGAAAAATTATTGAGTACTCTTCCGATCAATGATGGTTTTGACCTGGAGAAGTTGATTAAGTTTATAAAAATTAGTTTAAATTTGTGCCACACATATCCTGAATTGAAACATAACCTTATAAGTGTCTTGTTGCCTTATGCTCAAGATCCTCTCAGTTCGTGTTTGCTGAAGCATGATAATTTCCCTGATTTTCACCGAGAGGTTCTGGAGATGTTTGTACCTGCGAAAAGACGCCGCACTTTGGAGCAGGAACTATTTTATCGTCCCCAGGGACATAAAGAGACTCTGCACCATTTTGTGAGCGATATTAAAGAAGCTGCCCAGGTGCTTCTAATTAAAAAGAGTCCATCAGAAATAATAGAAGTAATCATCGAGGGCCTCTCACCGGAGGTCAAGAGTTGTCTTGTTTTTGCGAGCCGACCGCGAAATTTCAATGAACTAGATAAATTGTGCGCGCAGGTGAGCAACACCTTGTTCGTTGATAAAGAAAGGTCAATGGATTTGAGAACCCCTCCAGATCGGAACCAGAATTTAGACCCCTAAGGTCTTCCGTGGTGTGCTACAGGTGTGGACAAAAGGGCCACATGGCACCACAGTGTAACAATAATCTCCAGCAAGTAAATTCTCAACAACGCAGACCCACAAATTCACCACACTTTCATTCACCTCATTACCGACCACCAAATCATACAAAAAACGACTAAAGGGGCGAGAAATAGTCGGTTTCTCATCAAAGGCTCCAGTCAACACAAAAACACCCGACTATAGTCATATTTTTTTACCAGTCCTTTTATAAACATAAGCGCAACACTTTCTTAACACCAGTTCACAAACAAATTGTAGACGCAGCTATCTCTAAAACAACACCTAACTTTTTCAAGCATAACCACACAACCACAGCCTTTTATAAACATAAGCACAACACTTTCTTAACACCAGTTCACAAACAAATTGTAGACGCACCTATCTCTAAAACAACACCTAACTTTTTCAAGCATAACCACACAACCACAGCAGTAAATAAAACTCATAAGAATTCTGGTATCAAACCTAGAAATTGTACTCCATACTTTTTGAGGCCCACGTGCCTTTCCTGTAGACAAACTGGTCACTATAACTGGGAGTGTCCTACTTTTCTTCGGTTCAGAAACAATATCTCTCGCTTTTTCTCCCTTGTCTAGTAACTCGCTTACTAGGAAAGCCTATAAACGTTTAAAATCAAAGCAGTTGACTAACAAGATTTTACCTCTGGTACAAACTCAATTTAAAAATTATAAAGTTAACGCCCTGTTATATTCAAGATCAGTCCGAAGCATAATGTCTGAAGACCTATTTCACAAATTAAACTCTTTAAATTTAAAAAAGAAATCTGAAGAGGTAAAATCGGAGTGCCTCGCGGCCAATGGGGAAAAGCTAGCGATAACACTGACATGTAGTGTTCATTTAAAAATTGAACACTGTAGTTGTGATTTTGAAGTCTTAGTGGCACCTCAGCAGTTTCCAAAAAAGAGTACCTCCTACGGTTAACTTGTCCTCTACTGCTCCAGTCTCGGAAAACCCATTGGGTCACCTTAACGGTGAGAGTCAAAAGGTGATCTCAAAGTTAATAACAGATTTTCCTGATGTCCTCACCACGGAATTAGGATTCACCAACCTAATCAAATATCACATTGAATTAAAGGACAATATTCCGGTGAAAAGACAGCCCTATCAACTGGCCCCTCCCAAAATGCAATTTTTGAGGGAGCACATCAGCGAAATGGTTAACAAAGACCTTATTCAAGAACGCGTCCGATTTACATCCGGTCTTACCAACTTTTACATCCTGGGTTGTGGAGAAATATTTTCCAAAGACCGGATGTTGACATCCGGTGACCCCAATAACAGTTAAATGCCACTTTCAAAATATTTACCAATAAACAAAACAATAAATATGTTGCACAGTCCCGCATTAACGCCCGCGCCGATCCTCGCACGCGCACTCACAAGCGCCCGCGCCAGGTATACGTAACTATCAATCATGCGACTATTTGATTACATGTAAATATGAAAAACAATAGACGTTGGTACATTCTCTCAAACTAGTCGAAATATTCCATAGGTAAACAATTTAACGATATAATCTCGTGACTTTGATGGAGCGGAATGAACCGAAATACGGGTGTGTATAAAACGCGGAACGTGCTGACCAATGGACCGGTGCAGACCGAAGCGAGTCGCGAAGCGAAGCGAGACGCGAAGCGAGACGCGAAGCGAAGTAAATTCAAAATTCTTTTTTTTTAAGAAATCGGGGACCTATTTCGCAAAGCGAAGACCGAAGTGAATTCGAAAACTTCGTTTTTTTTACATTAAATTAAAAAGCTTCGAATTTTAGACAAAAATGCGGAACATGCTGACCAATGGACCGGTGTGGACCGAAGCGAGTCGTGAAGCGAGTCGCGAAGCGAGTCGCGAAGCGAAGCGAAGGAAATTCTAAATTCTTGTTTTTTAGAAATCGGAGAACCCAAATCGCGAAGCAAAGTGGCGAAGTGATTTTAAAAACTTCATTTTTTTTCATTAAAATTAAAAACTTTGAATTTTAGACAAAAACGCGGAACTTGCTGACCAATGGACCGCTGCGGACTGAAGCGAGTCGCAAAGCGAAGCGAGTCGCGAAGCGAAGTAAATTCAAAATTCTTTTTTTTAAGAAATCGCAGGACACAAATCGCGAAGCGAAGTGGCGAAGTGAATTTTAAAACTTTGTTTTTTTACATTGAAATTTACGGGGCAGCAAAGGGAGGGGCCGACATAGGGGTGAAAATCCCAGAGTCGGTTGTTGCTCCGAAGAGTGCAAGGGCCGAGGCGAAAGTTGTTTAAGCAGTTAGAAGGCTTCATGCTTAAATATTTATTTTTTTAAACCAAAAAGCCAATCGGCAAAGAAAAAAAAAGTTTTCGGCCCAACGAAGACGATCGATAGGAGGGAGGCTGCTCCAGTTGGAAAAGCTTCAGGATCAGCTGTCTCTCTTAAGACGCTGAAGGGCAAAGACAAACCAACTTCTGCCCTGAAGCTGATCGAGCAAGGGATGGAGCTCTCGTCCGAACCGGAAGGGGACGACGAGTGCGATGACAGCGACGAAAGCATGATGTTGGTGATGCGGAGGACCCAGCACAGCAAACGCTCGTCCGGAATTTCCTCCCCACCGTCGAAAAATGTGAAGAAGCAGGGGGTCATCAATGTGCAGAAGACCCCCATCAAAGCTTCGAAGCCAGCAGCAGTCGTACAGAAGGCCGTAACTGAGCCTTCCCCAGGACTTTAGGGAACTGTCAGAAAGCAAGTTGCCAAGCCTACTGTGACGAAACAGCAAGCACCGAAAGTGACAAAGGAGGCCAATCTCGCTCCTGTAGCGCCTGACCCAAAAGGAAAAGACTTCCTTGGCGAGATGGCGGAACTGAGGCGCGCTTTTGAAGACTACTGTCTTAACGACAGTAATAAAATCAACAGGCAGAAACCTACGGGGGCTGTCGAAGAACCTCCAGGGCTACGAAAGAGTCCTGCACGAGGTTGTGGGTGACAATATCCGCCTGAGAGCGCTAATCAGTCATCCAGCTCCTGTCCCGCGCCCCGCTCCGGCGAGAACTGTGGTGCCAGGAGTGTCATACTCTGCGGCGGTAGGGGCACGGGCTCAGCCCACCCCTATCCCTATGTCGCGAGTAGTGGCAGTGGTAATCGTCCCGGCTAACGCTAACACCTGTCCACGAGTGAGGAGGTGTGGGCCAAGGTTTTCGAGGCCCTCAAACTGAAGTTAAAGGGGCTTCAGATAAGGCAAGTGAGGCGTACCAAGGGTAACGGGCTCGTCATCGAGACCAACTCTAGGGCCGATGCCAAAAAGCTGAAGTCGGAGGGAGCTCCCCTACTAAAAGAGCAAGGCCTTCAAGTCAGGGATCCGGTCAGGTACGGTCCCAAGATGATGATGTTCGATGTCCCAAGGACCCTCAGCAATGAGGAGCTCCTATCGGAAGTGTACGAACGAAATTTGAAAGACAAGGAAGGAATTCCCGATCGAGAAGTAGCCCTGAAACACATGAGCGTTAGGTTCCGCTCGGGCAAGAAAGACGGCCCTGTCTCCAACGTAGTAATGGAGGTGACGGGGAAGATTCGTACCGCCTTGCTGGCTCAATTGGACTTCGTCCATTGGACTTCTCATCGGGTAAAGGACTTCCTGGTTCCTACCCGATGTTTTCATTGTCTTGGGTTTGGGCACGTACGAAAGTCGTGCCACAAGAAAGAACCTACCTGTGGCAACTGCGCAGTCTGGGCACGTACACAAAGAGTGTCCCAACAATGCACGGGAACAGGTGTGCGCTAACTGCCATGTCAGGAAGCGCCCCTCTTGCTATTCGCCTATGTCGAATGACTGCCCGGAACTGATCCGAGCGATTGAGCTGGTACGGAACTCTATCGCCTATGACTGAGTACCGACAGCGAGGAACCACGTGTCCACTACAAGGAATATGTGTTCTGCAGTTGAACGCACAGCGCTCATCCACTGTCAATAGCCAACTGCGACAGAAAGCCTTCGAGGAAGGGATCTATGTGATCCCGGCAAAGTATAAGGCTACCCAACATCCAGCAGAGTAATCACAGGAATAACGGAAGGGTACGCTGTTGCCTCCGTCATTGTTCTTAACGGGGCAATCGACGTGATGTTTCTCACCGGTTTGTCGGACTCCCACATTGTCTCAGTAGAGCTCAATTGGGGCCAGGGATCGGTGTATCTAGTATCGGCATACTGCCAGTATGCCGAACCACTGGACAGCTACCTCTTCCGCCTGGAGAACATACTGCATGCCCTTCGTGGTAAGCATGTGATTGTATGCATGGACTCAAACTCCAAATCGGGCCTCTGGTTCAGCAGGTCAACCGACGAAAGGAGAGAGCAACTAGTTAAGTTCATCGCTCAGATGGACATAGTTGTGGCAAACGTGGGGGGCAACCACCCATGTTTGAGCACCACGGTGACTCGATGTTACCCTGTCCACTCTCCAAGGTTCGGCTTTGATAGACAGATGGGTTGTCCGGGAATCCTGGACAACTAGCGACCACAGATGCATCACCTTCGACTTAGGAAGGAGTGCTTCCGGGGATACGCCTACTCCAGACCACATGCCAACTCCACGTTTCTGCGTGAAGAAAGCGGTCTAAAAGGAGTTTAACAGAGTTCTCTTTGGGGCATTGCCGGGCATTCTGGACGACGCCGAAGAAGATGTAGATGTGAAAGTTAGGAAAATGTAGAACTCTATGACTGAGGCATGCGAGAAATCCATAAAGAAATCACGGTGGTTCCCCAAGGCAGTACCTGGGTGGAATAGAGATTCAAGTCACTAGACTATGCAAAGGTGTTAGCAAAATTATCGGTCCAAGAGAAATCGCCGGACTGCACCATTCAGGAAGGCGAAGAAGGACTTTTGGAAAGCATTAGTGGCAGAAGAAGGAAACCGCAACCCATGGAGCCTAGTCTACCAATTGTCTATGGGCAAAATGAGAGGCGCTCCGTTATTCATTTCCATCGAGTATGAAGGAATGGAGACTAGAACGTGGGAAGAATCGATAAGACTCATCCTCGAAGTTCTTGACCCGGCAAATACTCAATCTGGTGAAACCTGTCATAACAGGCTAACCAGATGGATTACCGAGACGTATGATTCAGAGATCGTCGAACCCGACTTCGACCCGGACAAACTCCTTTCGGCTGTCGAAACAATGAGGCCGAAGAAAGCCCCTGGCGTGGGTAGGATTGAGGTAGAGGAAGTTAAGGGTACGCACAGCTTAGGCAGTGAATACCTACTGAACTCTTCAATGAAGGTCTGGCCAAGGGATCCTTCCCTGCAACATGGAAAGTAGGAGATTTGAAGCTCGTAAGAAAGGGCTACAAACCGGTGCAACATGCACGGTCTTATAGACCAATCTGTCTCTTGCCCGTACTGGGGAAACTGTACGAACGACTTGTGATCGGAAGACTGTAAGCTAGATACGAGGAAGCGGGACTTGACTCGACGAACCAATATGGTTTCGTTCGTCAACGGTCGGCCGAGGATGCTATGTTGAAACTCGTTGGTTTCGTCGAAAGGGATGCTCCGTATGTTGCGGGAATCTTTGTCGACTTCCAAGGAACGTTCGACACGTTATGGTGGCCTAGCATACTCAATCGACTTGTTACCTTGCAATGTCCAGGAATTATAGAATTATAGAATTAAGTTACATTTTAAGAATTATAGAAATAAACTCACAGTATTAATAAAATCCGTTAAGAGAGAATATTATAGGAACAAATTGAACAACTGTAGTAAAAATCCGAAAATTTTATGGGAAACGTTAAATGAACTCGGAGGGAAATGTTTTAAAAAAGAAGTTTTTCCTGTACATAAATTTTTAAGGTCTAACAGTTCTCTTTCTGAGGAGTCAATTAAAAATGTTGCCAACACATTTAATACCCATTTTTCAAACGTAGGAATAAATCTTGCACAAGCCATCCAACCGGGCATCCAGTGGTTGACGACACGCAATATGGACTTCCGACTGACACACACTTCCAACTTAACAGTGTTACTGAGACGGACGTTTGGCGCTGTGTCTCTCAGATTCGGGGAGCTTCCGCTCCTGGTACAGATGGAGTTCATGCCAGGTTTTTAAAGGAGAACTTGCAAGTTTTAATTCGACCCTTAACTCATATAATAAATTATAGTTTTCGATCCTCAGTCTGTCCAGCGGTTTTTAAAATCGCTAAAGTCATTCCTATTTATAAATCTGACTGTAAAGAAAATATAAGTAATTATAGACCAATCTCACTGCTCAATGTGTGTTCCAAAATTCTTGATAAGTTAGTCAAAGAGCAGTTGTCAAAATATTTGGAAAGTAACAATATCTTGTGTGAGCAGCAGTACGGATTCAGGAGTGGAAGAAATATTTCAGATGCATTGTTTGATCTAACGAATGTGCTCAATCAGTCATTGGCAGCCAAAGACAGGGTATTGGTGGCATTTCTTGATTTGGCTAAAGCTTTTGATTCTATTGATAGGTCAAAATTACTTAATAAAATGAGTTGTATTGGTATAAGAGGGAATGCTCTAAAGTGGTTCAGTAGTTACTTAAACCATAAAAATCAAGTAGTGTCTATTTGCGGCGTTACTAGTGATCCGTGTCCGGTAGATTTTGGTGTGATACAGGGTAGTACATTAGGGCCTATTTTGTTCCTTATATACATAAATAATATTTCAAAAATAAAGATGCAGGGGAACTTATTTCTATTTGCTGACGATGCATCCATTTTGTTCAAAGGGGAATCCTGGAATCAAGTTTATTCCCAGGCTACTTGCGATTTGTCTACAATAAAATGTTGGTTCGATCATAATGCTCTAAATCTTAATGTCCGTAAAACAAAGTATATGACGTTTTCCATAAGGAAGAACAATCGGGAACATATTAATAGAGAATTGGTTTTGCACTCGTGCGGTGACATAATCAGTAATCATTGCGGCTGTGATCGGCTCGAAAGAGTCGATAAATATAAATATCTTGGAGTTATGTTTGACGATCGATTAAAGTGGAATGAGCATATCTCTTTTATTAAAGGTAAAGTTCGTAAACTGACATATGTGTTTAGACGGTTTGCTGGCATTTTAAATGAAAGCGAGTTAAAACAAGCGTACTACGCGTATGTGCAATCAATTTTACAGTTTAGTATTATTGCATGGGGAGGTGCTGGTAAAATTCAGATTGAGCGCATACTAGTTGCGCAAAAAGCTGTTCTAAAAGCAATGATGAATAAGTCTCGAATGTATCCAACTGAAATGCTATTTAAAAATATCCAAGTGCTAGATATAAGACAACTTTATATTAAATCTATTCTATTGCATATATTTAAGAATAAAAGTAAGTTATTTACAAATAGTAGGCATACGTACAGCACGAGAAATGCTGTAAGATTCGGGATTGCTACATCTCGTTTACGCAATAAAAGGTCAGAACTAAGTGCGCAATATGTGGCTCAGGTGTTGTATCGGAATGTACCACTGAAGCTGAGAGACACGGAATTGCTTCAAATAGACACATATAAGAAACATGTGACACAATGGCTGCTTAACATTGGTAGGGATGAGTCTAAAAACCTCCTCAGGTCGGTGTATAATTGTAGATAATTAGAATATAAGTGAGTGTATACACCAGGATGGGAATGTATGATACAAGTAAGATTGTCTGAGATGAAAGTGTATGTGTTTAGGTATAAGAATGTTTGGGTATAAATTTATAATTGAGATAATTATACAGGAGTGTATGTGTCACGTTGTATATGCATTTTACACGAGGGTGAGTGGATTTATTTATTTATTATTATTATTATTGCTGTGTTTTTGTTTTTTTTGTTTTTTTTTATAAGGCGAAAACTCTATACTAATATTTATGAGTGTAAAAGTGCTGGGATGTATTCGCATGCTAGTGTATTGCAATGGATGATTAAGTGTAAGTATATATATGTGGAATGAGTTTGATTGTATGATAATCTATGGATGTATGCTTGGGTATAAATGGTTATTATTATTATTCTCCTCTTCTCATCTTGTTCTTGTGGTATGTGATAGTGTTCAGTATTAATATGCCATCTTCGAATAATCTGGTTTCTCTCCATTTATGATTTTCTGTCTCCGTCTAACAATATCGGACCATAATAATTAGTCGATCATACGACGTAGGAGAGTCCATGTCAGTCACACGAGGGGTGTTTTACCCTAAAATGCAGAAATGTTCAAGGCCACATGACATCATCATACTCCCATTGGTCCAGAATAATCGGCATATACATCACGTGATCAGGAACGCGTCTCATCCATCTACCACAAGGGTAGATAGTTTTCAGTTATAAGATACACTCCATCAGAGTGACCCGCTATTCATTAACTCATTTAATTTCTTAGGTCAGTGCAAACCTACGCTACGCAAACGCGGTATTTATTACCATTTGGCTCTGCCACGCTTCTTATTAATTAACCTATTTATAAGTGCAATCTGTGTAGATTTAAGAGTGACAAATATAAACAATACAATTGTGATAACCAGCTGTGTTAAGTGTTAAGTGTAGTACGCTCCAAGTTCGTCTACATCGCCTCCTGAATTACCCTGTTGGACAAATGGACATTGCATCAATTCAAGGTAATGAACTTTAATGTTACTCAATTATTATTTACACAGATTGTATGAAACTAATTAATA
>JAGFPH010001713.1:124146-149035 GCA_018207615.1 Philaenus spumarius
TTTAATTCCCTTGATAAAATCTTAAAATATTTTAAATTCACGGAATATTTAGCTGCGTTCGGGGGCTTATAACGCTGTTGGGCAAAAAATTATAATAATGAATCTTAATCCTTTTTTTAGAACTTTGTTAGTAGTATATAAATACAAATTATAAAATGGTTATTTCTGTTCGTTTCGCTCTCTCAAAGTCTTGTGAATTGTTTAAAGAAACGATGTATTTATAAGATAAATATGTTTGGGGTCAATAATCTGGATGTCAACATCCTGTACCTATCCCTTTAAATGGCATTTAAACGTTATTTTCCGGTGTCAACATCCGCCATCCAAATATATCTCTCCTCCTCCAGGATGAAAAAGTTGGTAATACCGGATGTAAATGGGAAGCTATTTTGATGCAAGTCTTCTACTCCCATGACATGACTAAGTCCTTTTTTGAACATCGATGTGCTTATATTTAGTCCAAATGGCAATCTTTTAAATTGCAAGTTCCTCCCATTAAAAGTGAAAGCTACATATTTTCTAGACTCTTTGTCTAACCCAATCTGCCAAAACCCACTAACTAAATCTATGCTGCTAATATAATTTACCCCCTCAAATCTTTGTAACAAGTCATCAATGTTCTCAGGAGCTTCCCTGTCAGGTATAATTAATTTATTTACTTGTCTTGCGTCAAGACATAATCGAACTGAGCCGTCCTTTTTTATGACGCAAACTAAAGGATTCGAATAAGGACTGCTTGAATTTTCTAAAATGTCATTTACCATCATTCTTTCAATTTCCTGTTGTACAGCATCTCTTTTCGAATGCGGAACAGCATAAGACCTATTTATGAATTTTTCATCTTGATTAATATTTAGTTTAGCACTGAAGTCCAAAATTTTCCCTGGTTTGTCTGAAAAAATTTCCCTATAGTTTTCTAATAACCCCCTCAGTCTATTTCTTTCTTGACAATTTAAATTTGTCTCCCCAATTACTGTATTTCAATTTGATTCCCATTTTGACTCTACATTTAAATTTAAATTTTGAAATTCATTGTCTGTATGCAACACCTCATTATAAAAAGAATACACCTTATCATCTATCTGTGCTTCTACATTGTCGGCTACATCACTATTATCAAAAACACTTATCTCATTATTTTTATATAATTTTAAACCACACATATACACACTTTTCTTTTTATTTATAAATTTTGTTGTTATTTCTGAATTTTCAATTTTAAATTTCATTACTTTATTTTCAAAGTCCAAATTGGCTTTGTTTTCCTCCAAAAAGTCACACCCAATTGAATCAGTGAGTGGAAGAAGGGTAAAATTCCAAAAAATGCGAAATTAAAACAAGATAGCAGAATTGTTGCAATTTCCATAACGCATCTGTTGAGCGTAAAAAAGACCAAGTTCCTCTACTCTGTAATGGAGTAAGATGGGTTTTAAATCTCGGTTGAGTGGAAGAAGGATAACATTCCTAGACGGGTTTGGAATATTATCCTTCTTCCACTCAATTGTTGGTCGCGCGCGGTTTGAAGCCACTGCGCTCAGAGGAATATTACCCTTTTTTCAGCCAAATAGAATTACATTTGTTTTTAATTCAATTTATTATCGTTTTAGCGCTAGTATCACATAGTAGCATTGAATCCTGGGTAGACAGATGTTTTCTTTTTATTCTCATGTTTTGTCATCGTGTTTGCTGCTTGTTGAGGTTATGTTACACTTCATAATAACACAGTAGACAGTGGTGGCATTGTGGACAGTGAACAGTTTGTGAACAGTTATAATAACAGTGAAGTGTTTTATTTAACTGAATTGTTAATATTAAAATGTCCGATTCGGAGCATGAAGAGCCTAGGCGCAAGATTGGCAAGGTAAATAAACATTTACATACTAAAGAAATGATGAAAATAGCAAGGAGCAAAGGTGAAGAGTTTGTTACTGACAAGGGGAAGCTGGTTGAGGCTAAAACTACTGGCACAGATTGTACTTGTCGGAATCGTTGTATGGCTAATTTTTCAGCAGACGAAAAGAGTGCTATTATAAGTAATTTATATGACGGTAGGCCAAAAAATGAGCGAGATGTTTATTTACAAGGTTTAATAGTGAGGTCTGATGTTGAACGACATAGGCCTAAAAAACCAGACTCAAAACAAGCTGTTTCCTCATTTAAATACTTTGCTATGAAAGGTAATGAAAGAATAATGGTTTGTCGCCAGGCTTACGGAAGCTTACATTCTATTTCAAACAAGGCTATAACTCGTTTGACCCAACTTTTGCAAGCAGGTAAATCGCCAAAAGATGGCCGTGGAATGCATGGCAACAGAGCTAATGTATTGGCTCCTGATATAGTTTTAAAAATACATAACCACATCGACTCATTTCCAAAACATGTGTCCCATTATTCATCTCATCCCATTACTTACCTGGATGCAGAGCTTTCGGTAACGAAAATGTACCAGTTATTTATTGAAAAACATTTTGAGCTATTAGGAACAGTGAAGTATGAGTACTATTTACGTTACTTTAAAGATAACTTTGGATTTAGATTTGGGCGTCCACAGGTAGATGTTTGCCCAACCTGTGAAGAATTAAATACCAAAATAAAGTCACCAACCTTGAATGAAACAGCGAAACGTGTGGCCGTTGCTGAGCTGTTAGTCCATAAGCGACGTGCACGTAAGTTTTATAC
The DNA here is from genome assembly GCA_018207615.1 of Philaenus spumarius. NCBI lineage: Eukaryota > Metazoa > Arthropoda > Insecta > Hemiptera > Aphrophoridae > Philaenus > Philaenus spumarius. Next base: position 126,826 of record JAGFPH010001713.1, read on the forward strand.
TAAGTTAAAGGAAATAACAGAGCTAAGCAAAACAGACCCTAAAGTGAATGGGATAGTGTTCGATTATATGCAAAATTTGCCATTGCCGTTCATGCCAGTACAGGATATGTTTTATTTAAGGAAACTGTGGTACTATGTATTCAACATACAAGACTTAAAAACAAAACAGTCAGTTTTTTACAACTATTCGGAAGGTGAAGCTAACAAAGGCCCTAATGAGGTCTCCAGTTTTGTGTTGGACTTTATTACAAATCATCTTCCAAAAGAAGTAGAGATACTCCACGTTTTTTGCGATTCAACAAGTGGTCAAAACCGAAACCACACATTGAGTCGACTGATAATGGCATTATCTATGAGTGGGCGATTTAAAGAGATCCATCAATATTTTCCGGTCAGAGGACATAGTTTTATGCCTTGTGATAGAACCTTTGGCACTATTAAACGTGCAGTCAAAAAATTTGATCGCATCTACGCACCTCACCAGTATCTTGAAATAATTTGTAATGCAAAGAAGAATAGCCCTCATCATATTGTAAATCATGTCCAAACTGAGGATATTCTTGAAGTGAAGAATTGGTGGCCTCAGTACTTTAAAAAGACACCAAAGAGTTTTCCTTTTGGGAATCCACCTCAAAAGGTTAAGTTTTCTATAAGTCAATACCTACACTTGACGTATAAAAAGGAAGCAAAAGGTGTTGTGAAATGTTCGAAATCTATTGACAGTCCTGTGAACTATAAATTCAAACTCAGTAAATCCAATGATGTGCCTCTTCCTACTACAAAAGCTTACAATGGAAAAGTACCTATTAAGAAAAAGAAGATCGATGATGTTCGCAAAATAATGCAATACATACCGGATGAACAAAAGGCTTTCTTCGAAGAACGACTCGCCTGGCCTACTATTAACGTAGCTGAAGAAAATGATGGCTATGAAGATGATTAAATGGAAAACAATGTATAATGTAAGTTTAACTATTGTAACATTATATTTCTTTTGATACCGATATTATTTTACTTTCTACCAATTTTCCCTACTTTTGAGTGGAAAAGGGGTAATATTCCAAACAACAATGACCAATTTTTATTTTTTTTGCTAAGTAACTATCAGAGATAAAATTTGTCTTTTTTCATAAATTTAAGGCCAATGAGTTAAGGAACAAATGTTCAATGGTAAGTTTTTTTATAGAAACATAAATGTAAGAATTAGAATGTTTTTTTTGATTTCCCAAAAACAGGGTTTTTGGAATTTTACCCCTCTTCCACTCACTGATTCAATTATGAAATCTAAATTTAACCCACTTACTACCAAAAAATTTACCATTATTTTCTTTCCCTCTAATGTTATTTCTAAGTAGGCTTGTTTTGAAATTCGTTTACTTTGTGTTCCTGTCACACACATAACTAATAAATTTGATACTGGCAACTCCATAATCTTATTTTTACTTAAATCTAACAATTCTTGATAAATGCTTTCATTTACCACTGCTATTTCAGAACCTGAGTCTACTATACATTTGTATTTTTTACTATATGCCTCTATTTCTATTTCAATTATTTCACCTTTTACTGGTTTTGTTTTTATTTCTGTAAAATTATTTTCATCTATTAACATACTATTGTCTTCTAAATCTACATTGCCAATATCAATTTTATCATTTGTAGTGAGTATATGTGTTTTCAAAATTGCATTCTTATTATTATTATTAACTAATAATTTCGGCCTAGCTTGTTCAGGCAGTACAACACCAGCCGTCCGTATTATTGCCTGTGCTCGTTTCCCCTATTCTGTTGATTTTGACTATTTTGTTGATTATTATTATTTGTTATTTGATTGTTTGCATTAAATGGTGGCCTATATTGCTGTCCATTTTGTCTGTTAAACTGAAAACCATTTTGTCTGTTTTCAAATCTATTGCCATTATTGTTTGTGTTAAATGTAGGCCTACTTTGATTAAATTGATCCCTCTGTTGGTCATATTGAGGCCTATGTTGTTGAAAGGGTGGCTTGTTTTGATTATACATTGGTCTACTTTGATTAAATTGTTGCCTAAACTGTTGATGTTGTGGCCTACTTTGGTTAAAATCCCTACGAAAAACATTCCCTTCTTGATTATTTGCATTTTGTCTATTTTCATTAATATATTTCTGACTTTCTTGCCAATCCATTATAACCTTTTCTAATTTACACAAATTCTCAGGCATTGCTGCTAAAAGTACCAATCTTAAATCATTAGGCAATTGTTTTACTATATGCCTCGTAAAAGTTTCCATAGGCATGGGTGGATCTAGAAATTGTGTCTGATGATACAATCGAATGACATAATTATGTACGTCTCTATTTTGACCTACATAGTCTTTTCCTAGCATAATTTTTACTCTCAGGTTCTCTTGTTTTTCTTGAGACCAAAATCTATCCAAAAATGCTCTCTTAAAATCAAAAAAATTGTTCCGTTCTACATTATGAACTTCAAACCATATGGCCGCTTCATCTCTAAAGTATTTTCTCATTAATGCTAATTTTAACTCCCACCTTTCAGTCTTGTACTGATTGAAAATTTCTAGTGCATTTACAAATGTTTTAGGGTGTGGTTCCCTTTTTTCATTAAAGAATTCCGGAACAATTGTTTCGTATTTAAAATCGCTTGTTATTACTACTTGCCTATTCTCTAACCTAACCTCTACATCATTCTTAAATGATTCTAGAGTATCATTGACATTCTTAAATTTTAAATCAATTTTGTTTTCAAAATCTTTTACATTTACTTTTACTTGTTCAATATCTTTATTTACTTCTTTAAATTTAAAATTTACACTTATATCAGCCTTTACTATTTCATTTGTTAATTTATCATTTGCCTCAGCAATTTTACTTTCAATTTCAAAACTATTTTTGTTTATTTCAGTTATTTCTTTATTCACTTGTGCAAAGTTGTCTGTAATTTGAGCAAGATTGTTTTTAACTTCCAAATTAATTTCAACAATTTTCTCATGCACCCCTTTTAACTTACTATCCATTCCTTCAGAAAGCCCTTTTAACTTTTCATCATTTTCCACCCTTGCATCATCGTATTTTTTATTCACTACCGTCAACCGGGGTTATTCTGACCCCCCGGGGGTAACATTGACCCTGGGGTCAAATATTTTTTTCGTTTTCTTTTTCCAATGTCAGTTATTTAAATTGAAAAAAAAATCATGTTGAATAAAGTGGGGTTTGATCTATTATAAATATATATTTTTATTAAAAATAAAGCATTATAAACAACAACAAAAAATAAATAAAACATAACCTACAAAACAGTTGAATGGGTTTTCACTAAAAAACTTTATTAGCCCAGAAGAAACTGTTAACAGTAGCATTGTCAAAGTTTAATATCGTAAAGTATATGTATTTTCATGAATGTACCCATACTTACAAAACATTCCAGTCACTTAAAAAAACACCATAACAATTTTTTTTAAACATGGCAACATTGACCCCTCTTGATTTTTTCCATTGGGTAACTTTGACCCCATTTATGAATTCTACTGAACTGTTACTTCCCTACATTCAGTTATAATAAACTACATAACTATGTTTTTTTATATAGTATAATAGGTCTACTGTCATCAGTAATCAACTACCTTGTTTATTTTTGCCTATTAGTTAAGAGTGGCAACACTGTTTCATAGACATATCAGAAAAAAACAACATAACCTCTTGTAACCACATTGTTGTTTCAACCACCTGTTTATACTTTTGTTTTCAGTGAAACTTGTGATTTAAGAAAGCTTATTATTTTATAGGCATTGATTTTGTTTGTTTCAGAGTGAATATAACATATTCAGTGATAATTATAAAGTAGGCCTAGACCAAGTGTACCATATCAAGTGTTATAATAGCCCAATTACTTTTCAAGGCTAGGCCTAGGTAGTACCATTACCTCCCTTGTGCTTCTAAAATGCCTAGAACATACAATAGATCCCCAGGTGCAAGACGCTACTTAGATGTGGAGGACAATGTATTGGAAGAAGTTATTGTTTTAATTAAAAGTAATAAAGAAACAATAAAGGGTGCAGCTAAAAAACTAGGCATTTCAAAAAACACTATAAGAAAGCATTTAAGAGCAAGTGGACCTGTCAAACCAGGATGTCCAACAGTATTATCATCCAAAGAAGAATCTATTTTGGCAAATGCTATCGCAACTACAGCCGATTGGGGTTTCCCTTTAGATATAACAGATATAAAAGTAATAACCAAAACCTTTCTTGATTCTGCTGGACGCAATGAAAAAAGATTTCAGGCCAACTATCCAGGTAATGAATGGGTTCATTCATTTCTAAAGCGAAACAGAGTTGTTCTCACATGCAGACTGGCAAACAACTTAACCCGTAGCAAGGCAGAGGTGACACAAGAAATGCTTAGCAAGTACTTTACGAACTTGGAAACTACTGGAAAAGATATACCAGCAAGCAATATATTCAATTATGATGAGTCAAACCTGTCAGATGATCCAGGAAGAAAGAAACTTATATTTCGCCGTGGTGTGAAGTATCCTGATCGTGTCATTAACCATACTAAGTCATCTACCACTATTATGATGTGTGGCTCGGGGTCCGGCGTTTTACTGCCTGTTTACGTAGTCTACAAGAGTGAAAACCTATATGATACTTGGACTCAAGGAGGACCAAAGGGTGCCCCGTGTTGTGTTGAACGGTGCTGTATGGGCGGGACATTCTACAACAGAACGAAGCATGGCTGGTTCGACAGTGTAGTCTTTACGGACTGGTTCAAAAAGGTACTGCTTCCACATGCTAAGAACCTAACAGGCACTAAGTTGATGATAGGAGATAATCTCAGTTCACACTTCACTACTGAAGTCCTTCAGCTATGTGAAGAAAATGACATAAAGTTTGTGTGCATACCACCTAACACTACACACTTAGCTCAACCGCTGGACGTGGGCTTTTTTCATCCCCTAAAATCTCGTTGGAGGAAAATACTAACACATTTTAAAATCAGCAACCCCCGATACTCAACGGTTCCAAAAGTAATGTTTCCGTCACTTCTTAATGAACTTCTCATTTCTCTACAAGATAACATTAAGAGTAATCTTCAAAATGGGTTCAAATCGTGTGGAATATTTCCGTTGAATAAGGCAGTTGTTTTGGCAAAACTACCATGTGTACAAGACGAGGCAGGTACAAAAGAGGCTGTTGCTGAATCGTTGGTGACTTACTTGAAGTCTCTTCGTGAAAAGAAAAAACCAGTAGTGCTTTCTAACACAAAAAAGAAGAAAATTAACATAAGCCCAGGAAAAGCTGTGTTAGCCACTCATGTATCCCCATTGGAGACGGCAAACAATGACAACAAACCCGTTAAAAGGCCATCAAAGCAGAGAGTTTCTGACATGGCAAAGAAGTTGAAACTGTCTTCAGGTGTCACTGATTCAAACGAGCCACAGCCCTCTACCAGTACTGGTACTATTACTCAAACACTCAAGCAAGTTAAGACAAAGACAAACTTGAGTACAAAGTACGCAGAATCTTCATCAGATGACGATGACGAACCTGGAGTAAGAAAGATACCAGATCTTACTGATGAAAGTGATTTTGAACCAGAAGATCCTAGTCTTGAAGATGTGCTGCTCATCAAATGTGAGTGCGAGGAGCTCGTGCCAAATGACTTTATAGTTGTTAAAGTAATTGGAGGAAAGAGGGGAAAACAAAGTTTCCACTACGTTAGCATAGTGCAAAGTGTTGACAAACAAGAAAAGTGCGTAGAACTACTGGGACTTACGTCAGTAGACAAAGCTAAATTGCTTTTCGTTCCAAAAGAAAAGGACGTCTTTTCTGCTTCATTCACCGATGTTCTTGGGAAGCTACCATCGCCAGTGTTAGTACAGGAGGGCAGAAAGATTGTATACAAGTTTCCTGGACGAGTTTTGGTCAAATAAATATAATTTTTACAAGCAATTTAACTTCTTACGGTACCCGTACATGTGTTTTAATATGTTTCTTAATGATAATTATTCAATTTTATTAATTAAATGTTTTCTGTGTTCCGAATATGAGTGTTTTGTATACATGTTTCCTGGACGAGTTTTGGTCAAAGAAATGTAACTTTTACAAGCAATTTAACTTCTTACGGTACTTGTGTTTTAATATGTTTCTTAATGATAACTATTCAATTCTATTAATTAAATTTTTTCTGTGTTCCGAATGTGAGTGTTTTGTATTCAAGTTTCTTGGATGAGTTTTGGTCAAAGAAATGTAATTTTTACAAGCAATTTGAACTTCTTACTTGTGTTTTAATATGTTTCTTAATTATAATTATTCAATCTTATTAATTAAAAGTTTTCTGTGTTCCGAATGTGAGTGTTTTTTTCCTTGGAGTTTTTGGTTCAGAATAAATTTACATAATTTTGCCTGGGTATCATTGACCCCTCTTACAGGGGTCATACTTACAGAGTACTGTACTAACATTGACCACAGGAACCTTTATAATACATTTTTATTGCAATAAATGTGAGGGGTCAATGTAACCCCAAAGTATGGGGTAAGTTTGACCCCTTTTATTTAATTTTTTTTAGTTATCTATGATGGATATGAGTTGAACAGTGCACTAGTTATATTTGTGTGGTTATATTCTACCATTAAAAAAATCCCCATGCATATAAATTTATATATACTAAATAAAAAGTACAAAAAACATAAAAAAAGGGGTCAAAGTAACCCCGGTTGACGGTACTACTAAATCTTGCTCCAATTTACTAAACTTTGCATTTAAATCTTCCAGAATTTTTTTATTTTCTTGCTGAAAGTTGTCTAATTTAACGTCATTGTCATCAAATCTTTTGTTTAGTCTACTAAAGTTATCTTGAAATTTTACATCGTTATCATCAAATCTTTTGTTTAAGCTAGGTACTAAAGTTATCTTGAAATTTTACATCGTTATCATCAAATCTTTTTATTAAAAAACTCATTAATTTATCTAATTCACTGTTCACCTTGTTTGCAATAGGCCTATCTTTTTTCTATACTTTCATATACTTCTGTATTTTGGTCTGTATTTTGGTCTAGGCCTACTTCTGTTTTAATAGGCCCAGATTCACTTACCGCCTCCATAGAAATATCACTTAAATTTATATTTTGGCTCAATTCTAAGCCAGAATCATCTAAGCCTGCACTATCCATGGTCTCAGCCATTATTTTATAGTGATTTATTTTTTGTAAAAATTTGAAGGTTAGGTTACCACTACCAGACGCTCCAAAGTCAGCCTAAATACACCTAAGTCTCCGTTTCGTACTAACAATCAGTTCGGGCGCCATTTGTAACTTGCTTAGTTACAAAAATTTAATTTAATGAATTTATCTTAAGTAAGAAGTCGACCAAAAAATCAAAAAACTATAGACAACACTCTAGACTTCTATTTTTATAAAAAAAATTCTAACATCAGAATGATGCTAGGCTATACTTTAATTTTACTTGAATTTAATATTTAATTTTAATAAGGGTAGGTTCTGATTGTATAGTAGTACTTTGGAAGGCATAAGGATGTAACAAACTTGACTCAAAAGACATCTGATAGTGGTACACTTTGATCTATTCAACCATATTTATTTTACAATTTACACATTATAAATTTATACATACACCTCATATTATTAATCTAAAATCCTAAAAACTATAGACGCTTTGAAATTTATTTAATAGCAAAATCAATTTTTAAAAAATGGCATGTAGGCTAACTAGGGTCTAAATTATTTTACTTATATATCTCATGAGATATTGAATTTAAATGAAATCTGAAGCTATCCGTATATAAAGACATGTCTGAAAAAATTTAGATAATGTACAAAGTTAGTGATACTTGCGTATATTATGAAGATCTCACATAACACTGTTCTCATTTAAAATATTTCACCAGTTCATGGCCACGCGCTCACACAATCATATCACCACAATCCTCAAAAAACACTCGATGAATCTTCATGTCGAAGAGTACAGACTTTGTACTACTAATATATTTCAATTTAAAACATAACTTTTACTACTTAGTTATGACAAACTCATTATTGAAAGAACACTTTGCAGAACTCTACATTCTCAATACCTTACATTACACCATCTTGAGAAGAGAGAGAAGGCGGATGTGTGAAAGTTCTGCCTTTCCGTAAAGATGAGATTAGGGGAGGCTAGTCACAATGGACTCGTCCACCTCGCCTTATATATTCTACAATCACATAACACTGTTCTGAGTTTCTTATTTATTATTATTGTTTATTGTTGTTTTCAGACACGGTTTTCGTCGTATGCCAGCTTTTGTATTACTTTACTATTAATATTTTCAACACTGTATATTTTACATTATATAACTGTATTTTACATCTATGATTCTACTATGCCTGTTATTTTATGAAGTTATATTATGCCATGTTATTTTATGAAGTTATATTATATGCCATGTTATATTATTCTATTGTATTATTATTTATATTAAATAAAAATGCGTCTTGTTTTAATATGATTTGCTTTGTTTCTTTTAGTTATATTTTAATTAGCGTCTTGTTTTAATATGTTTTTGGTACCATATGACATTTTCTCAAATGTCATATAATACTTATGTTTTTATATTTTGCCAAAAAGGCGACATGTCACAAATCTTAATTTTGTGGCACAGTGTTTTGTGCAGTCACCAACGAAATCGCAAAGGATCGCGTCCAGAGAATATGAAATATCAAGAAGAAGCCTACAACGGATGCAGAAAAAACTGAAATTAAGACCATATAGGCCAACTTTACTTCAAAGCCTTACAGGCGTCTTGAGTTTTGTGAGAGTTACGTCATCCGTTGAAGCTGACCAACTTTTATAAAACCATCCTTTGGAGCGATGAAGCGACTTTCAAGGTAAATGGAAGAGTTAACAGGCACAATTGTGTTTACTGGGATTCTGTAAATCTTCATTTAACAATGGAAAGAGATTTAAATTCTCCTGGCGTTTGCGTATGGGCAGGGATTTTCAACGGTGGGCTAGTTGGGCCTTATTTCTTTGGTGGTACTGTAAATTCCGAGAGTTATTTAGAGATGCTTAGAGAAGTGTTAATTTACCTTGAAAACAGTCCACAATTTGAACACCTTCAGCCAATAAAAGAAAAGCTGATATGGCAACAAGATGGAGCGCCCCCTCATTATGGAACCATTGTTCCAAGATGCGAAGCATGCATAGAAGAGCGTGGACACCATTTTGAGCACCTTTTGAAATAAAATTGGACATAATTTTAGTAAACTTATAATATCTTAAATGTTGTTTTTTATTTCTGAATTAGTAATAGATATTTATTACACCTTGTTGTGTATTATTTCATTGGATGCATATTTATTTGTCAACTGACTTATGGGCCACCCAGTATTTTAATAATGAAGATGGTAAGGTGAAAAGTCATTCGATTTGTGTTTTAAGTGACTATTTGGAGCACAATACGATTGTTGTACATGCCTTTCAAACGAAAGTAATTAAGGACATTAAGGACAACCTTCCTAAAGTAGAAAAGGTGTTTTACTTTTCAGATGGCAGTGAAAGCCAGTATAAAAAGAGGTATAATTTCTCAAACATTTGCAATCACAAGAAAGATTTTGATCTGGAGGCAGAGTGGAATTTATTTGCCTCTTGCCACGGAAAAAATGCGTATGACGGAGTGGGGGGGACAACAAAATGAGAAGTGACGAAGGCTAGTCTACAAAGGACAATATCAAAATAAATCCTAAAAGTAGACCAGATGTTTGCCATCTGCAAGGAAAATATTACAGGCATAACTTATTTCCTTGTTAAAAAAAGAGGACTATTATTTACTCACAAGGAAAAACTTCGACTCAGATTTGAAAATACATTGAGGGTCAAAGGAATGAGAAAGTTCCATAGATATCATGCGGTAGGAGAAAACACAATTAGGAAACTTCAGAAACTGCCAAATACGAGGATACTAAAATCGTACCTGCTTACAGACAGTCTTATTGATAAATTACAGGACTACTATGGCAAAGCTATTAGAAACAACTGTAATGATTTAAAGGGAATGAAAAGAACTGTGTGGGCCAATATGGTTCCATAGAATTTCAAATGATGTAAACCCGTCCCATAACCTTTGCGACAAAACTTGGTGCAGTTTCCTAATTGTAAAAGAAAAAGGCAAAGACTATTGTCACAAACCTACTTCAGAGCCTATTATGCTTGCCATAAAGTCTATCTTTAGAGATTTAGCTAGTACAGACTTGTTAAAAAAATGTTTTCATGGAAAAACACAAAATGCTAAAGAGTCGTTCAATAATGTTGTGTGGTCTCGAGTACCGAAAAACTATTTTGTTAACAGAAAAACATTAGAAATGAGAATATGGGATGCCATATGTACTTAAAATGATGGCTGAGTGTCTCGACTGAGTGTTTTGAAAAAGTGTGGTATAAAATACATTGGGAAAAACACCGAAGCAGCCATGATTGCAGCTGACGACTTGCGCATCAGGAAAGCTCAGATTGCCGTAAAACACATGACCAAAGATGCCAGAACAGCTAGAAGAAGGAAAAGATTAAAGCTAGACAATGCAGAAGACGAAAACGATTACCAGCCAGTAGGATTTTTAAAGTTATGTTAATTATATATCATTGTTTCTGTCATTTTTGTGGATTTTTTGTTTTCCCAAAAGTTGTGTTTTTTTACAACAAAAACCCCTGTTTTCTCAGAAACTAACAGAGATAGAGGGTTGAAATTTGTAATGTATATTACAGCCATATAGGTGATGATGTGGATCTACAATTGTACCATTTGGAACAAAATAAATTTTGATATTGACATTAAATTCAATTAGAACTAATTTTTTAATAAGCACTTACAAATATTTTAACTTTTTTTACCTAGGCTAGGAGTAGGGCATTGATTGAGATATCTACATAATATGTACATCCCTGAATAAACACACAGTAAACATTTTAGAACAATTTGTCTTATACTTTTTGAGATAATGGGGCATTAGTTAACATGGGCAGGGATAGGGGCACAAGTCTTCCCTTAAGCAGAAACATACCGCAAATGGTAAGCCAACCATCATTGTTTCCAACGTTCCACGGCGATGGAACTGAAGACCCGGCGACGTTTATAGCAGCAGCCAAAACAACGATGCGTTAAAATATAACGCCGTTATACCTATATGTAACATCAATAACGGCACAATTGAAAGGCACGCCCCGAGTGTGGCTAGAACGGTTCCGAGGCGTTGAATTACGGTGGGATGAGTTTAAAACAAGATTCACTGCGAAATTTGCCTCCGTAATAACAGCGGGATTAATGTCAGAACTTTACGGCAAACACCAAATAGCCAACGAGCTCATAAGCACCTTCGTATATAGGAAGATAAGATAGTTCAACCGCCTAACGACTGGGAAACCACAGCCATACTGGACTCTGCAGCAACTAGGAACTTTGTCCGGTCGACATTCTCACACGCCAGCAACAACACAGCATACAATACAGCATACAACACAGCATACAACACAGCATACAATACAGCATATAATACGCCCAGCTGGCTCAGAAATATTCACGCTCAGCCATCCATGGTCAGCTGGCTATCCACATTACAATAGCCCAAGAGGAAATGGAAGTGGGTGATTCTCAAATTAGGGGAACGGACCATGCCCCATGCATGTCGTCACATTTTAAAGCCAAGTTGGGCATGAAAACATTTTTTTATGGTTTTCACAAGTTCATTCCTAATACTGCATTCATTCATAAGTACGTTAAAAAAATTCATATATATTTTTTTTATCCCAAATGTCACTAGCGTGGATGTCCCTAACCAAGATTTGAACTTTACATGTCCTTTTTTTTAACATAAAACTACTGTTAATTAATTATTGTTATTTTTTCCCATCCCCTACTTTGTTACACTATTTAGAAATGTAAGTAGTTAATCTTTACTCATAATAGTACAAAGCCCATACATTTTTAAAAGTGGTCCTAGAAATTTGTGGTCACTAAGCATGGATGATTTTGAAATAGCAGTTGAATATGTTTAGGGAATTTTTCCTCTCTCTAACTCCCACAGGTGGCATCACTGTGGAGTGTTTTGTTTGGTGGAGTTACATCAGCTTGGATTGTGTTGTAAACTACTTTTTAGAAAAACTTCTGTTGAAAACAGGTAAGTATATTTTATGTTAGTCTCTAGCGTCGTCTTTATATATTTGTAAATATAAATAGTAAACACTTAACAATAACCAATTAAGATCAGTCATTTGGCAAACAAACTGTGCTCATAGCCATGCTCTCAAGTCTAACCTCAAACTGACAAAATCAATATGGCTTCCTTTCTATCACTAGCATGGACATTTTTATGACACTAGCATGGAAGTTTGTTCGCCATGCTAGTGAGCATGATTACAAATTTAACCTGTTACATCTGCTTTTTACTATGTTATTATTTTATTTATGGAATAGCACTTGTAAAAATTTGTTTCTGCTATATGTACACCAACAATTAACAGCTCTGCCTAAACAATTAACAGCCTTAAATTAGGCACCTCTCCTGTTTGTTAGGTTTTACTTGAACTTTTAAAAGAGTGATTTAAAATGTGTATTTATTAAAATCCAGCCCCCACAGAAAAGTATTAATGTCATTAAGTGGAACACTCTAAATGATGTGGTTAAGGTTTTGACCTGTGACAAGGAAGATAACGAACAGTGCTTGGCAAGAAAATGTAAAAACAACACAGTTCTATACCAGGAATTTGATTACAATGATCAAGTGGAGTATGAAATATGGGTGCAAAAGAAAGAAAAAAGACTGCAACAAAAGACTAATGAAGAAATTTCTGTGCAAGTCACTAGTAAAGATTCTATTCAATGTACCATCGGACAGTTGGTTCGTAAGTATGAGGAAGTACAAAAACCTTTGTCTGCCTATCTTTCTATATTCCCTCATGTAGTCAACTTGTACTTTTTATCAAATAGACCGAATAATCAGTACCGAAACAGGAAAATGTTTTTTTCTTATAACTATCCGTCTTCCAGGACTGTTTCCTTGTGTGGAAACTATCACATGGCACTACTCTGAAGCAGGCCATGGTAAAGGGCCCCCAGATGTAATCGGGGCAACTTTCAAAAGAACCACAGACCGGTAGTCGCAGAAGGGAAGAATATTTCTAACTTTGATGTTTTATTTAACATTTTGGCAAAGTCAATAAAAAACATCAATCTACTGAAAGTGGAGATATGCCAGGTTGAAGAGGAACATCTGTAGTTGTTACAAAACAACATTGACCTTAAACCCATAAAAGGTTCAATGCAAGTACATCAAGTTACATGGGAGAATGTAACCTCTTCAACTATTTACCGCTGCACCACCTGCAAAGTATTAGAGGAATGCAAACACTTTCATATAGTCTCAAAAGGGCCTTATAGAATGGAAAAGGAGGGCTGCCAACCAAAACAAAAATGTACAGGTACAGATCAGCTTATATATGTTCGGTAAATACGTATAGTACCTAGTTTGTGTAAATTTTTGATTTTAAATAAAAGCAACTTTAAAAAATAATTTTGTTTGGGCATTTTTAAGATAGGAATGTTGCATTTCTTTTTAAATTCTTATTTGATTTAGTCATATTCTAACATTTACTATAGTAGTATACATATTGTTATATAAACATCCTATTTTTATACTTTAATACACAAGCAAATTAAATTTATTGTTTTAGATGAGGATATAAACATTGGACAGTGGGTTGTTATCAAATATGACGGAGCTTTGTATCCTGGAGAGGTGATGTCAAAGGAAACAGAACTAGTTGAAGTCAACATCATGCACCCTACAGATGGTGATCAGAAGAAGTTCAAGTGGCCTTTAGCTACTGACCAACATAAATACTCCTAGAGATTCATTGTGAAAAAATAGAACCTCCCAAACCATGTAGCAGCCGGGCAGCTTTTTTCACTTTCGATGGCTTTTAGTGTTTTTTTTTTAGCATTCTAGCATTTAGTTCATTATTTCATAAAATCTAGTGAACCGTTGACCTTGTCCTTAATATGCAATTATTTTATTGAATAACTTGTCACCTGTAATATTTAGCTTCAATCACCCTAACTTAGTTAGGTAACAAGTTTTCTAAAATAAAACAAATTCATCAATAAAATTAAGGCAATGGCTCTAAACTTCTTATAGTAGGGCAATAGGCCTATTCCACTTTTATGTTTTCCTGCCCTTGTACAAGTATTTATGTTTAAAATACATACCCCATTGCCAAATAAACAATAAATAACATGTTTTTTGAAGAATTGTTTGTTTTCTTTTACATTTATGTCACTAGCATGGCCGGTGATGTCACTAACAGGGATACTGTGTTTTTTTATTTTTTTATTAAAAAAACTTTAAAAAACTGGGTGTTCAGCTCTGCTGAGGTATATTCTTTTTACTTATGGTACTAAGAAAGTAAATATGTAAAAAAATAATTTGTTTCTTATGTTTCAATTTGTCCAAAAGCGTTGCTTTAAACGTTCCCCTAACAGGAGAATCACCCAAGTGGATTTCCTAGTAGCCGACGAATTGAATGAAGGGATACTACTAGGATACCCCGGTAGTAACAAATGAAACTACACTCGACTTCAATTTTCGAAAATTGGTAAAGGTCAGTGAAACACGACGCATTGGACGACGAGACGCCGAAACTAACCAGCGGGGGACAAATTGATTCTCTAGGACCTCCAACACAACGTACCATCCAGCAATCAACACCTATTCAACACCGTAATTCAGAAACACGCAGCTTTGTTTCACCACGACGGTCCATTGGGTAGGACGAGAACCGCCAACCACGAGATACAGCTAACGGAGACAGCACCGTTCAAACTGGCACGGTATCAATGTGCGCAAACGGCAGATTATTCGGGAGCAAGTACGGTAAATACTTGCGGATGGTATCGCGGAAGCGTCAACGTCGCCTTACAGCTCGCCGGTCGTTATAGTTAAAAAGAAGGACGGGAAATCGCGATTCTACATAAACTAAATAGACAGCGCTCACCCGATGCCGGTCATTCATGAGGCCCTTAAAGACCTGGGTACGGCAAGCATTTTCACAACACTGGATTTGAAAAGCTGTTACTGGCAAATCCTAATGGACCAGCCTGCAAGGAGTACACGACGTTTTCCACTCCCGATGGTAGGAGCTACCAATTCACCATCATTCCTTTCGGACTTAAGAATATTCCGAACACCTTCCAGCGACTTATGTTACAGGACATCCTAGCAGGCTGCGATATGGATTACTGCAAGGCGTACCTGGATAACGTCATCATATACTGTAAAACCTGGCAGGAGCACGCCGAACATCTCGACCGGATGACAGGCTATCCTACATCGTACAAACGGACGCCAGCGGATACGGAATCGGAGTGGTGCTATATCAAGAAACACCCGACGGCGAAAGGAAGACCATTTCCTGAGCAAGTGCAAAATTAAAGGTTGCAGAAAAGCGCTACCACAGCAATGAGCAGGAGTGCCTCGCAGTGGTGTGGGCCATCAAAAGGTTCACTGTTTTACTTCTCCCCGCAGATGAGACCTCATCTTACGGGAAAGTTATTCGGCCCTTCTCCCGTGAAACATCTGTCGAAATAACTCTTAAGTCCACAGTAAATTCAGCTCCCCAGTCATGTTTTACATTTAGTTAGCAGACATCGACACGGTTGCCGGAACAAAACAAAATAATTCATCGCCAAATGACCAAAACTTCACTTCAAACTTTCTCGGCGTTCAACTCACTTCTTCCGAGAAAGTTACAATCTCCAGTGTGATTTCATCGAAAAATATACAAAGTCCCGACGCGAACTTAAAAGAAAAACACGCTAACTTAAGTTCACGTCAAACATGGACAACGCTCTGCTTGCATCGGAGCGTCGAAACTTTGCGCCCTACGATTTGCTTAACAGCTCAAGCCGCTTTCTAATGTCACACCTTTTGGAACTAAGTATATATATATACAGCCATTTTTCATCAGAAGTCGGCGCATCACTCTTGTGCCTGTGTTCGGGGGGAGGGAGGTGGTTTTGGTTTAATAGAGACTTCCTTCAACTCCGTCTATCTACTTCATTCCAGTGCATGCCACTAACACATTTCTGTTTCAGCGAGTTTTAGATTGACTCTTGCAGTCATTAGGGATTTTCCCTAGACGCTGCTACTCCCTCCCCTGTGAGCTGTTTGGGGAGAGGGGGTGGTTTAGTGGGTAGTTGGGTCCAAGCGGTATCGGATCAAGCCCCACAGTACCTCTGGCCTTATCTACTCTGTCATTCTACTGGCAGCTCTCATAGTGAACAAATCAATACAGAAGAACATCTTTGGACATTTGGTTGAATGCCTGTGCTCCAAGACGTCTCGGAGGATACTCTGTGAGGAACTTAAGCCGCTTCGCCTTATCTTCTTGGTGAGAAATGGTGCACCTGTGAATTGTGAATCTATCTAGTTATTCGTCTTACGGGCCAAACTTCAATTATCAAGTGGTCGTTCTGCCTGCCGTCTCGAGTCACTTCAGTCTGCTGAAGGCTTCATAGCCGGCCAAACACAGATAAGGCGCCACGGTGTTTAGGAGCGGTTAGGAATCCAGGTACGCTATTTGGGGATTCTTGTTCGACATTTTCCTAAACTGGCATTTCCACATCTCGACTACCTCGTGCTTACTGGAAAGTTTGACCATTTTGGCTCTTGTTCTCTCCAGTCTCACGTTGAGAGTGTCCGAAGGATCGTCCTCTACCGGTTCATCACGCCCATTAGGGCAACACCTTGTACACCCATGCCAGTAACACCCATGAAACTTTGGCACCGTCGATTTTGATTCCACGACCGTTACCAGCGTGTTGTATTTGTACACCCCTTTGGTCGGATTCCCATATCAGCCACTTTAGGGCAACGGATGACTGGTTGTCTGCAAGCTTGTAACAGTGTTTAGGGATTATGCTTATGGTGTCTTTTTTAAGGAAGTTTCTACGAAAAGCTAGGTTACAGGCTAAAAAAAGGGTCAACTCTACACTCTTGGAGGAAAGAAGCCCTGAATTTTATGCACGCTTGTGCCAAAATGTCCTCCATATCCAAATGGCAGTACACGACGACTTCCTGCTGGAAGTCGAATACGTATTCATTACGCACCTGTTCATCGTGCCAATTTTTGAACTCTGTGACTTTTGTCGAACAAGGAGTCGGGACAGTAGAATTATTTTTCGGGGATTGGGCCTACATAATTTTGATTGGCCATCGTGTTGAACAGATGGGGAAAGTATCCTTACTTTCCTCGGCAGCTTGGAAAGTGGCATGGGCATGTAATTGAGTGAGCCGATAAATTTAACATTATCGATTTCCATCAATATGATCTCGGTGCCTCTGGTGATCAGTTTGGGGATGAATTGTGTTTCTTCGAGCAGATCCTTGAGGAGAAACTGAAAATCAAAAGATTGGCCGTTGTGAGCTATGACACACACCTTTTTGTACGCTTTGCGCACATCCATGATGCCATAAACTGGTTGACCGGATCTTCTCTGAAAACACGAGTGCGGTCTTTATCATATGTCACAAGCCCCGCCATTGATACATAGCCAGCAGAGTTGCTGGGACACGCACAAATTTACGCGGTGGACATTGGCCATGTCAAGCACTTCATCTTGACGTGTTTCCAAGTCGAAGAAAATGTACAAGAAATTTTGCATCGGGGGCTTACGTGTATCGATGCGTATGTAGCATTTGTCGTCAGGGGCCAAATACTCTCTGCACATTTTGCAATACACTTCCTCGCACACGTGATCGATATACCGTTTTTAATTAAAACCATTTTTGGCAATCGGGACTTTTCCTTATGGTTCGACAGATACTTTTTAGATGGGCTGAAAAACAATCGCGGTTTTTAAAATGGCGGTTGCAATCGACGCAGTGGATTCCGTCGTTTAACAACACGCAGGCCAGAGAACGTCTTCATGCGTAACATGTACTCAAACATCTATGTACACCGCGATGATGAAAAGGAGTGTGGCATGTTTCGCAGAAATAGCCGCAAGCAAAGGCAGCGGTCAAACTAGTGATTACATTATAGTGGCCATCTTTAAAAATTAAATTTTTTGACGCCACGCGACCACTTTAAGGACTTTTTACCGCGCGCCCACTCTAGGGTTAAATGTGCTTTTGGAAATATCCAATGGAAGTTTTGACCCAAAAACAAAGTTTGTTGCTAGATCCTTAATTGAACACTAGAGCAAGTTTGAAAACATTTTTGTGGCATTTTCTTTACAAGACATATTTTTTGTCAAATGCCCCCGTTTCAAAGTACCTACAAGCGAAAGACATTGACTATTCAAAGGCGTGGAATTTGATAAGTACTTACTTAAGCAAATAACCAACAAAAGAAGCGACGAACGTTTCCAATTTTTGTATGATAAAGCGAAAGAATACGCAAAAAAACACAAAGTTATTTTGAAGACAAAGAAGTTCTAATTGAATTGGATTTTGTGGAGAAAAGAAAATCAAAAAAAAAGAATGGATGGGGAAAAATCAAAAGACGAAGCCGCGGGTTTAAGTTCTTTGAATACATTCAAGCATATATATTTTAATGTCCTAGGTAGGGCCAGAAACAGCATACAAGATGAGTGTATACTGGGACAGCGTCGTATGTGGTCGCTCACCACGAGTTTTAGTAATACGAGCGTGTAAATGTGTTTTATTTATTTATTTATTACGTGATCGTTGTGTCAGTTATGTGTAAGTGTTTGTGTAAGTGACAAAGGGAAACCTTGAATAAAAACCTGATAAACTTGAAAATGGCTGAATAGCTGAAACGGCCGTCGTTTAGCGACGAATAGGAATATTGAAAACGGTAAGTCACAAATCTTATAATTAGTAATCAATATTCGGAATGGCGACTAACAATAGTTACAACATACAAGATCGTTTTAGTCCAAATGAAAAGTTACTGGACGACTGTTCCTGGCTAGACCCAAAGAGGTTTAATTAACGAGATAAAGAAGGATTCTTTCCAAATCCAGCCCCATACTTTAAACTCAATTTTGGAGATAATCAAAATAGACAAAACTCTTTTACTTGTGGAGCTAAATCAGTTCGCAAACCTTTACCACAGTTTTATCCCCTCCCTTCTTACCAACAGCGAAGAAACCGGAAGTAAACTAGCTGTGGAAGAACATGGAAATGAATTTGAAGAGGAAGAGAAGGAAGAAGATCAAAGGAACAGTGAATGTGAAGAGGAAATGATTCTAAAGTGCTCGAGGAACGGACGGTGTTTTAATACCTCTCATGTGCATTTTACGTTGTGCATGATTTGTCTCAATTGGGTTACTCCTTAACCTCTACCAAGCTTAGAAATACGTTATAACCCTATCAAGCACACAAGTAACCTGTGAAAGGGTTTTCTCCAAGTTGAAAATTGTAAAAAATAGATTGAGGGCCAATTTTAACCAGGATATAATGGCAGATCTGCTGTTATTCTATCAACAAGTTTCACCAATTCTTCAGTTTTCTTCTTTTTTTTTGTCCTCCTGGCGATTGAATATCTACAATTTCTTTAATTTGGTCGCCCTCGGCCGTCATCACTTCACTCCAATACTTTTCAGCTAATTCTTTGATAGATTCGCCTGATAATTCTATCGTCGTTCTCAGTTCTGCCACCGATTCCTTTACAAATGTCATTATCATACTACTACTTGATAAAGTTATGTTTGTAGCTATGTTAAGGTTTTGTACTAATTGTTTAGGTTGCCAAGAGGACATTTTCAACAAGAAATTAATAGGTTTTAAAGTTTTTGTTTTCTGTTTTCTTATATTTTTCCGATAAGATTTGGCAACTTTCAATAAGTTGGTTACTTTCTTTTTAGCAGCTTTGTGAATTTTTTGTTCAATTTTCGTCAGTGAAGGTTTTTTTAGGTTTTTTAATTTTTTTAGGTAAATTAGGTTTTTTGTTCGGTTAGTCACCTGAAAATAAACAGAAAACAAATAAAAACACATTGACCATGCTTGTCCATCTCCCACTCCACATAATTTAACAAAAAGTATATAACTTATGAAAACATAAAACCTCTCTCCTGTTTCATTTATACTTTAAAATAATCTACAACGAACATACTATTTAAAATGTAAATTTCCATTAAACATTTGTTTCCATATACAGAGATTTCTTAATGCAATTATTTGAGTTATTGCATTTTTATTACTAATGGTATTTTTCTAATTGTACTAATTGAGTGGTGATTGTTTTTCTTATTTTACTTTGTCTTGCGGATAGGGATTTGAACATTTTATTCTAATTAAAATATTGGAACTGTATCAACTAAGATGTATGAAATGTAAAAATAAATTAGGTTTTTTTCATGATTTATACTATTTTCTTCAAACTATATCCTAATATTTCATTGTTTAATGCACAATTCGCCATTTGATTACAGTTAATATTATGAAGATAATATAACTAACTATTCAGCTTTGATATAATGGTCGTGAGAGGTGAGAGTTAATAATCATTAATGGTCCACAAATAAATTTAAGCAATTAATTGCACTAATTTAGGGTTTTGTGAGTTCGTGGGTGGAGTGGTTATTCTGAGGGGGCCCCGGACGGATTTCAGCCGAGGGCCCCAAGACCCAGGGCTCTATAACAAGGGCTAAACCGTTTCTTTGATCTCGGCACTGTGCCGCCAGTTTCACTCTGACGTCACTGTGCTGATAACTGCAAGACTAGAGCAGTGGACTCCTTGTGCGCGCTGTCGTTTACTCGCTGTTGTAACTCGACGGAAAAGCTTTAGTAAAATAAAACTTACATATTCTTAATCTACATAAAGTACGGATTCTAAGAGTATAAAAAACTTTTATTTTAACAGGTATTTCGAATTTTAATAATTGAAAATATTTGAGAATTATCACTGACTGACATGGAAAAGTTACTAAGCGAGGAATGTTTTATTTTTGGGTTATAAACAAACTTCCAGCGGGAAAGTTGTAGCCAAACTGTAATCAAACAATTTATTGAGGTAGAAAATTGGGAAAATGTAATCTTTGTGTCATAACCATCCAACAGATGCAACGGGTCATTTTTTTATGCCAAGTACGCCAATCTATTTATACAAGATATGATGAATTTTGAAGTCAGAATGGATCCGATAGAATACGACAAATTTACAAAAGATGTTTATTTTACAATCAGGTGTACTGATAACTTCTGGCCTGGAATTTGGTCTAACCAGGCCATAGAACAAAACCGCATGAAGACAAAGAAAAGCTTCAGTGGATTGACTAGAGGTTGTGGGATTACAGAGAGTGTTCTTAATCGATGGACTCTCGGGATGATCCACTTTCACAATATCTGTAAATAGGTTGAAAAGTACTGTAATATTGCATCAGCCATGAGTAAGCATCATGTGGAGCATCGCTCGAGATAGTGAAGATGTTGAAAAGCTTGTGCAGTGGTTTCCTCAGCACATACCATTCAAATGAGTTTCTGATATCAATAAGCAGAGGTGTAGCAGGAACAGCTGATGTTAATTGCCACTTGGCTCACCAACTTGGTTGCGAAGGAATTTCCAGAATCGTTGCTTGTAATTTCAGAGATGTTAAATTCAAACATAAAGATAGTGATGATCACTCTTCTGTTAACAACAGTGCTAAAATTGGGAAAGAGAAAATTACTGTCAACCCACTAACTTTCTTCCACGGAATTTGTGTAGAAAAGCAATCAGAAGCAGACTTGAACATTCACTCTTTTTTTTTTTTTTGTCATAGTGAAGAGGAAATGTGAAAGGAGACTAAATAATCATTATTGTTTTCAGCGTTCATGAAAACCAAATTTAAAGCTGTTGAAGCAAGGAAAAAACTATTTTTGTGTAGTTAATGGAGGT
Organism: Philaenus spumarius; assembly: GCA_018207615.1. Classification (NCBI taxonomy): domain Eukaryota; kingdom Metazoa; phylum Arthropoda; class Insecta; order Hemiptera; family Aphrophoridae; genus Philaenus; species Philaenus spumarius. Next base: position 148,715 of record JAGFPH010001713.1, read on the forward strand.
CACTTAGCGGAACATGAATTTCAAGAGTGTTGCTAACTGTTATGTTACTACGTGCTTATAGTCACATTATGACCCACTAATGTGTAGCCGTAGTATTTGACGGATATCCTTCTGATGGAGCTGCTAAGAGCAGCAAGAGTGCAGAACGCTTTCGACGGACAAACTTGCATTCGTCATATGAGATCATCTTATATATATTATTTAGCAGCCATATATGTAGAAACTTCTCAAGAACAATGTTTGGCGAATGAAAACAACAAGGTGGGTTTTATACCAAGAATCATTATGTAGACATCAACACTAGTGTTGAATTGAACTATT
>JAGFPH010001713.1:150587-177345 GCA_018207615.1 Philaenus spumarius
ATCAATATCCAGAATCATTAATGTAGACATCAACACTATTGTTGTATTGCACTATTCCCAACTGATGTGCCAATTTACTAGGTGACATCTATAAATCAATATCCAGACTCATCGATGTAGACATCAACACTAGTGTTGTATTGCACTATTCTCAACTGTTGTGCAAATTTACTAGGTGACATCTATACATCATAATCCAGAATCATTGATGAACACAATGACACTAATTTTGTATTGCACTATTCTTACTGTTGTACCAATTTACTAGGTGACGTCTATACATCATAATCCAGAATCATTGATGAAGACATCGACACTAGTGTTGTATTGCACTATTCTTACTGTTGTGCCAATTTACTAGGTGAGGTCTATACATCATAATCCAGAATCATTAATGAAGACTTCGACACTAGTGCTGTATTGCACTATTCTCACTCTATGGGATAAAAATCCAAGATGGCCGCCACTACAGCAGACCCTTAACCAAAAAACTGTTATCCAAAACGGCTCCCCCCCCCCTCGTTTAGTTCGGTTAACTGGGGGTTCACTGCACATTAATGTATGTGTACATTTGGGGTGCAAATTTACTATTCAAACCTACGCCTTATTGCGGCAACGGTGCCAACATACACGCAAGAAATGTTCTAATATTTATACCTGCCAACTTTGAAAAATCAGAATCAGTAAAAACTATGCGCAATTAAGTTTAACCCCTTTTTACGCCATTATAACCTAATATCAGATTAATTCCGAGACGGTTAGTATTAAAATGGCCCTAAAAATTAGGATCACTTAAGAAGCAGTTAACTTCATTTAATGGAATAACTCTTTCGGCAATAATTATATCAATTCAACTAAACTTTACATAACCTTTTTATAAACATACATTAATAAAAATTTTAATAAGTTTTAGATTGATACACAAAGGCTAGAGTTGGCTAAAATGTATACACACTTAATATTATTCTAGCTGCTTTTAATAAATAATAAATGAATATGAATAAAATATTACTTTCAAATATATACGCACTATACTATTTTTAAAACCCCATCTGAAAGAACTTAATACAGACAAAATGAAGAAACCTTTTTCAAATAACCCATAACTAACTACACAAACCAACTTTTCTCTAGCCTATGTATAAAAAAATTTTCTTAGGTTGTCTTAATGGTTGGCAATATCATTTTAGATAGGCTAGTAAGTTAATTACACATTTCATAACCAGATCTCTATTAGTGAACATTGTTAGTACAATTGAATATAGGCTAGAACGTAAATAAAACTACAGATAGGCGATATAATTTTTTGAGTAATAGGCTCCTATACAAGTTTACTTTTAAGAAATAAGGTCAACTAAGAACTTAGGACTTCTTGCTACTTTGGTCAAATTGCTACAGTGGAACATTAATTTGTTGTTAGTTTAGGCCTACTGTAAAAATCTTATATTTAAAAGTTAAAGGCTAAAAAAAGTATAAACTGGATGAAACTGAGTTTAATAAGATCCAAAATAGAATAGCCTCTATTGCTCTTTTTTGAATGGTCATGCAGTAGTTAATATCCTTGTCTTGTTGTAATAAATTATTAATAATATGGGAATGTGTATTATGGGAGAATTAAAAATGTCAGTTAACTTTATATGTATTGCAGCGGAAAATGTCCGTGCAATTCCCGAAATTTTGAATTTTTCAAATATTTTTTTGAAGAATTCAATCTTTCTAGACTACTACGGGCATCATACGTATGTAGGTCATAGAAATGAAAGTCAGGGCAAGATGACAGTTAGCTGGCGAAAAACGGCAAAAGTAACTTAGCCGAAATTATCTGATTTCTGAGGGAATAGCCGGGATTTAGGAATTTGCGAATTAGTGGTTTTATGTGGTCGATGCATTACGCTAAACGCTTATGTATTGGGCATCTAATTCCCGAAACGTAATAAGGGAAATTGCTTACGTAATATGCGTTCAAAGTTAAACAAAAAATTCAATTTAACTCAAAATCCAAAAGTAAGGGCATTTTTGGATTCAGGAAAAAATTCCAAAAAATAAATGTCAAGACAAAAGGTCATAATATTAATATTAAAGAAAATGCTTTAAAGTGGTGAATTTTGTATAATAAAAAAGTACATAAAAAATAAGGTTATTTTAAATGTAATGTATACAAAGTATTATTTAAGTAAAGTTTTAATGGAAAATTAGAAGAAAAAATTAAATATAATTTGAATGGAAAGGTGACAATTGTAAAACCTTTAAGAACAAAAGTTCAGGTAAAATAAAGTTTTAAAGTCCATAAATAATTCAAATAGATTAGTAGCTAAACAAATTGTATAATAATCCAGTATATAAAATAAATTTCGGTAATAAAAAGTAAAGAACAAATAGTAAATTCGTAAAACTCCTAAGTCCAAGAAAAGCCAGGAAATAAGGTCAAAAGAAGAGAGACTGCGGCTAGTAACATTAAACCACAAGAAAAAGAACTGCAGAAAAGGAAATCGTCGGAAAATGGAAGACTTTGTGGCGAAAATCTGCGGAAAGCGGTCGGGACACGCGAAAATGTAAACGAAACGTCCTACAACTACCATTCGAGTTTGTGCGTAAAGAAGAAGAAGTGGGAAGAAAGAAAATCCAAGTAGCAGGAAAATCCGATAGAAATTAGTAAAGTTATTGAAGAAAATCCAAGAACAATAGAAGAAACGACAAAGAAAACGCGGCAAATCTCAGCGCAAGGGCGCATGGAGAGAAGAGGGGATGTGGGATTGCCAAAGTTCAGGAACTGAGAAATCAACTTAAAAAAATAGTTTTTTAATTAAAATAATTAAAAAGTAAAGAAATGATAAAGGAAAAAAGTCATTAAAATAATTAATACTATAGCAAAGGAAAACAAAATCTTTTATAAATTGCAAATTGGAGGATGCGACAAAAGGGTGCAAAATACCAGCAAGGCCATACCTGATTCGGAGGGAAACTGGGTATAAATACAGGGTACCCAGCGACTCTCGGTCTCTTTCTTTTTACAAAAGTCGTGATTGAGCTTCTAGACATCGTGGGATAACCAGACGAACGGACCTAGGACCATCTGCCAACTTCCAGAAAGAAAACATCTGTAATTCGCAGGCACGAGACAACTTGTGATTCCAGTCGAAGGACATACACTACAACTTATAAGGTCTGTGAAAAGCGAAAATACGTTGCAGATTTTCCCTAAGATTTTGCCTGAGTAAATTCATTAAATTTATTTATTATACTGGGTTAGATATTTTATTAATCTTGTGGTGTATCAAGTTGCATTCATTAAATTAAATTAAAATTTGATTAAAGTAAAAGTTTAAAAATAATAATATTTAATAATAAAGAGATTTAATTAATTAATATTATAAATAGAATAAAAGCAATTTTCAAAGTAAGTAAATTCATAGAAAGTTCTGCCATGTTAGATTAAGTTAATTATTTTTGAATTTATTGTATAAGGTAAAAATTACCAAAGAATTTAAATATTTTGTGTTTCAGTTTTTTTAAATTTCTGTTTGAATTTAGAAGTAATAAATTCAAAGTTTTTATTTTGCAGAACAGAATTAATTTGATTTTATGTTACCTGTCTTGCACATCCAATAGTGTATCCCATGTATTCAGATATTAGAACTTGGTTAAATAATAAGTTAAACGAAAGCACAGATAATTTACGTTACAAGGTTAGTTCCAGTGTACTTACAACTCTGAGGTTACAGAAAGTAAAAAAGAGTCAGTTTAATTGAGCTAGTGTGTTAAATTACTGGGAGTTAAATAAAAATTTTTTTTGTCAAAATATTTAGTAAATTAAATATTTGGCAACAAGTTGCTTCACCTAGGCGAACAGAAAAGCCATTGTCTCCCAGTAGGTGATAGTAATTTATTTTGCAACAGAGCTTGGCGTTCCCAACAAAGTAGTGGAACGTTTCTGGAGAAACAAGCTTTCGTTGTAGTATATTTATTAAAATAGGCCTATATAAATGTTTTGCTAAAATTATGATTATTTTTACAATTGGATAAAAAGAAAGCTGTTTAGTCTATGTCTATGAATATTGAATTATTTCGACATGCTGCTGGACCAATGACATGGTAATTTATAAAGCGGCAATGTCCTAATTTTAAAATACAATGACGAAAGTTCGCAAAAGAATACGATGTCCGTAGATTATTAGCGCTAATTTTATATACAGTACGATTTTTTTAACCGTGCCCTCGGCCACGATTGTACTAACCTGAATAACATTAGAAATCGCTCTGTCTGCTTTAGTTTTCTCCACGAAAACTGAGCCGAGCGGCGTGAAACAGCGAAACCGAACTTCAATAACACTGTCATTTAATACACTTAGCAGCGATGTAAAATTATGAAACTTTCACGGATACGCAGATAAGAACCATACGATTCGTATGATGTAAAAGAAAATCAATTACAACACCTATTTCATATTTAAAAAATCAATATTACAACAATGTACTTTAATAATGACATGAAATTTTCACACCGCTGGAAAGTTTTTTATTTGTTGGTCAGAGACAAAGTGTTCGCGAGAAAATTTTAGATCAAGGTCCAAATTAAATATTTTATTTGAAACATTTTTTCGTTTGACTTACGGTTTGCTCGGTACAGCGGTATAATGTGTGCGTTTCAATTAAAACTACACCTGGCCGGGCCGTGCCGCCAGGCCGTTTCCGTTAACCGAGTCCTCATTTTATAAACGTTATAAAATATAGTATATTATACATATCATATTATCATTGATTATTATACACTGGTTCAGACTTATTCAAGTAGTTTTTATTTCAATAATTTTATTCGAATAATTATTCAATCATTTTTGTTTATTCGAAGTTTGTGGAACTGCCTTTACAATCCCTCCCCGCTACACCGCTAGCCCACCGCGCGCTTGCCGAGCCGAGGGCACGGTTAAAAAAATGTACTGTACAACAGCGTATGTCCGCAAAAAAATCGATGCCCGAATCCAATTTATGAACTTAAAATTATTGAAACTTTTGACAATATTTTTTTTTTAAAATGAAAAATGTCCGAAAAAAGAATACGAAAATCGAATATTATTAGCTCTAATTTCATAAAATGCAATTTAATATACAACAGCGTATGTCCGCGAAAAAACCTATACTTCCAAGAACAATAATTTGTGGATAATAATAAAAGTGGAAATTAAATGTCGCTATTTGTGGGAATGAATAACAAGTCAAACAAAGGCACTTCGCCGGGGCTCCCATAGAAAACATAAATCACGAACGTTTAGGCCTAATCCTGAAAATGTTCAAAATGTTTTACCCGAACTAAAACAAATAGAATTATTATACTAAAATAATTTTGATACCGACCTATAAGTGGTTGACCTTGATTTTCTTTACCTTCCTGTATACAAATAACTAAGCCTACACGTGAATATAAGTAAAGCAAGAAACGTTTACAAACAAAACAATTATTGTCTAAACATTTTACTAGAGAAAATGCCTACATTCATCAAACTAAGAAAGTTTTAAATTTTTTCCTACTGAAATTGGAAAATGCTGAATTGGGTTTAAGTTTAAATACAGAGAATGTGATTGCAAATAGGCCTACCAGAGATTAGCCTACATTCAAAATACTGAGCCTCGGTCCTAAATACAGAGAACTGTCAAGTCCAACAATGATATAAACTGGTATCTGTCGGTATCGGTATTTATGCTTAATAATTCAGTATACATCAGATGTTTTGTTTGTGTTTGGAATCGACTTTTGCGATCGATTCTTGATACCGATTACCGCGACTAAGAATCGATGGAATCGACTTTAGGGAATCGGTATCTACACATCCTTAAAAACATTTAGAATAATAACAAAAAACATCGGCTTTGGTTAAGAAATAATACAATTAATATTAAAGTTCCTTAATATAATATCGGCTGCAAGTGCATTCGAACATTTGAAAATTTTCTGATGTTTTTCAAGAGAGCGTTTGCAACTGTTATAGGCTATATCTGGATCGGTGTCGTGTTATTCCAAAGCAAAACTTAGAATCAAGACGTCTCTGCAGAATGGAGACGGTCTAGACCAAATGTAAAGTGTACTGCGTATCTATGATACATCACTATATTCTTAGTGCATGTGCATTAAAAAAAGGGATGTTTTTTTCTTATCACTTCTCACATTCTCACGATCCATGCGTCTAACATGCATAAGACGTTGTAAACCAAATAAAAAGTTTTAATAATGTCGATAGTAACTCAAATTGAGTAAATATAACAAATAAGATAAAGAACGTTTGTTTTTTTATGTAAAATAAATTAAATATTCTTTTATCAAAAATAACGAGTATTCATAAGACCGTAAAACATCAACGGATTCCGTAAATCTTACGCATAAATCGTAAAAGTTGGCAGGTATGAATATGTCATTGAAATGTTCAATTCAATTTCTAAACATCTGAAATAAATGAAAACCAAAAATAACTTAAACAAAATGGGCGCAAGTTTACTATTTGACCCTGGGCTAACCTATAGCAACAGAAATGCAAGAATAAAAAAAACCTAAAAGGTTCTAACCTATAGTATTTAGTCGCAGTATGTTTACCTGTATTCAACATTTAACAGTAGAATGTAAAACATCTTTGCAAAAATATTAGGCTAGGGTGGAATAGTAAACTTACTCCACAAAATGTTTTGTAGTACGGTAATTAGGCCTGATTATAAATAAAATACTTTTAACTTAAACTCTATTATTCATTAGTTAATAGAGAAAATATTAGACATAAGCCTATATTAGACATAAAACATAGTACAGTATTGTGAATACAAACGTAAATAAACACGATAGCCGGTTTCCGCTATTCCTGCAGCTTAACATTACTTAATAAAATAAAATAAAACAATTTTAACTTAAACTCACTTCACAACTTGTTTAAATTACATTTTACAACTTCAAATACTTTTTACATAACTATTGAAATATTAGCTGTAATCCAAGGGGCCGTAATGTAAACTGACGCAAACGGACGTAGGCCTACATGTCATTCTTACAAAAGTAGCAATCATAAATTTATTTATTTTTTTGTAAAATAATTATAACTTTACGACATATAAAAAAAAAAGCCTGAAATTACTGTATTCTTGTTGAAAGTCTCTAGTCACGGTATATTTCAAGATTGTAAACTTACCAAAGGAACAAACAGAAATAAATTAGTTTATTTTGCAAAACAATTACAACCTTGATGGTATATATGGCCTAGGCCTACACGAGTGTTCATTAAGTCCCTATAACTTCACAACTTATTTTGTTCCGTATCGCGAACACAAAACTATACAATTACTTGTAAGCTACAGTTTATATACATTAATAAATATATTATCTACAAATTGTGACCCAAATAACATATCATAGCTTAACACATATAATTGCCGTTCATAAACACATTAAACACCAAACAATACAATATTTTTCACTTCTGATACAGACTTTTAATTTGCTTTTACAACAGAAATATTAATGCTATGATATTGTAACACATTAATTACAAAATTGACTGTATGAAAACCCTCTTTATGCAATAAAAGATTAACAATTTAAAAGTAAAACCCTCCCCCAAAATTAAAGAAAATAAATAAAAATAACCCTCCCTTTATTTATTTATTAATTAAATTTAATATCACAAAAGGTTTAAATCGGTTCACAAACCTTACATACAATCTAGAAACACTTAAAGCAAAAATACAGCTTATCACATAAATAAGACAGAGTTACTTAAAAAGTACAATTGCAAAATCTTATAGCCTATGTAGGTTTGTTGAATCAAATAAATTTTGTTGGCCAACCTATTTATCTGTAAAAAAAAGTAATAAAATCAATAATATTACTTTTGTTTGCCTTACTGGACTGGGTATGTTATATTTCATAAATACCTTTACTGGATTTCTGCTCGCAATCCTGTTTTTTTTTTTTTTTTTTTGTTAGATGACGACCGTTTTGCCTATTTATCAGGCATTATCAAATCAATTTATAAATTCAAATAAATAAATTTAATTTGCGTAAGGCACGACAAATTGTTATAATATAGTTCTAACATAACACACGCGTCACATTTAAAATGTAATTTATACACGACCCAACGCACGGGTTTAAAAGTTATTAATTAATGTACTAGTTCCATTCATTTTTTCATACGTGCACTCGTTCACCGCCGCGTCAGTCTGCGTTAATTTTATAAATAGACCTATATTATTAAAGTAATTCACTGCTGTTGAAATGTCCGTCAAGTAGATAACTTATAGGCCTACATTAAAATAAATCACTATAGACATTGTTCACTTAATTTGAAATCATTTTGTTTGGCCTTTTTAAAAAAAAAAATAAGGTACAGTATAGCCTGATGTGAAAGTTGTGGAAATTAAAATAATTTCCTCAATTAAAATTGTAGTAGTGCGACCAGTTATTTCATTAACTGTTCAAAAAAGAAAGACACAGCATTCAAATTGGATACCACAAGTATCACTAAATTATTTTCAAGTTTCAGAGTGGTTATGAAACATTAAAGTCTGACATGACAAGTTACAGATGGGCAAAACTAGTTCAACTTCATGTCAAGTTTAGAACATGCAAGTTCATGCTTTTTTATGCATGCTTTGACAGGGTGGCTAGAGATATGACCTTATGAAATTCCCTGACATTTCCCTGACTAAATGACTTTTTCCTTGACCAATCTTAGAAAAAACAAACAAAACCATGCTATTTTTATTTTAGTATATCAATCAAATTATATTGGTGAGCAAATAAATATTTTTAGGGCATTAATTAAATATTTAATTAAACACGGTGGTGTAGTAACAGTTAAATATTTAATAATACCTCTATGTTACTGTACCAACCACCAGTAGTTGCAAATTACACATTTATGCAGTGGCGGCTGGTGAATTATTACCTTGGGGGTTCAAATCTATTCCCCATAGATTCCCCGTAGAGGGGGGGGGGTTCCTGCAAATTTCTGAACATGCAATGAGATAAATCGGGTTACACTTTTCATGATAGATTTGAGTACCATATACATATTAATTATTATAAATGGAAAATTGAGAACAATGTTGTCTTACATAGTAGCCTTTACTTTATTCATTAGTTAATTAAGTTTTTAGTTCATAAAGTGACTCATAAATTAAATAATGAAGTAACACTTTAATAATAATAATGAAGTGACCTGCACACTTTTCCCAAGAGGTAAAGAAGAAAAGTTACCCTTAGCAAAGATGTAAAGATGTTCATTCTCCTTAACACAACGCTAATAACAACACTGAACTGCAATAATATTATTTATCAATAATAAAAATATGCCCACACTAACACAAACTTAATCCATGAACTTCATAGAATGCTTAACTGACATAACCTATAAATCAAAGAAGTAAACAAACCAACTACACACACCATAACAAATTTAGTTGTGAACTGCAGCTTCGGCTATCTTCGGAAGGAGTCGCTGCATTTAGCGTGCAGCGAAAAGCAATGCTAGAAACGCTATTCCCCCGCTGTTCCCCTGTACCCCCTCGCCTAGGCCAGGAGGTTCATTCTTTCGATTGAACCAGGCAGCTGAAAACGATGTAGTAGAGCTGCGCGTTGTAACTCTCTGTCGTATTTTAACAACTTTTCAAACTATATTGTTAGATTTATGAAACCAAGAACTAAATATTTATAGTTGTTAAAATATTATTTTATTACCGCAATTTGCTTGGGGGTTCACTGAACCAGTGAACCTAAGCACGAGCCGCCACTGCATTTATGACTATAAATATTAAATTAAACAATGAATTACTCAAATTATATTTTATTTTATTATAACAAAAAAAAATAACTAGGTAGCCTAATTGGTTTTTGCAATCCAACTACCGGTACAGATTTGCATTGAACATTTAATTAGACACAAAGATAATCAAATTCGAAAACATTTAATAATAAAACTAACATTTTTAACATCACGCTAGAGAAAGGTTTCAAGGTCATAACATGGCAAGTGCATTGGAACAAGCTGCCATAATCACTCCCATGACTTTCCGTAATTGTTTTTAAGTTAGGCTACGTATCAAAATACGTAGTTTGACAATTAAATTAACCAAGGTAGGCTAGCCAACTTGAAGAAAATAACTTTTTTTGCCTAGCCAGTGTTAATTTACTTGCCTATACGTTTGCTGAAGTTTTTTTAGAAAATAGAGTCTAGGCCTAGTGCTGCCTACCGCGCAAATTTACTATTCTACCCTAGGCTAACCTATGGCAACAGAAATGCAAGAATAATCAATAAAAAATAGCCTAATAAAGGTTCTAACCTATAGTATTTGGTCACAGTATGTTTACCTGTACTCAACGTTTAACAGTAGAATGTAAAACAACTTCCTTGTCTGCAAAAATATCAGTCAGGGTCGAATAGTAATTTACACCACACATTCTACTGTTGAATGCTAGTAAACATACTATGACTAAAAACTGTAAATTAGAACTTCAGGCTATTTTTTGTTTTGTTTTTGCGAAAGTTTACATAAGGGCCCCTAGCCTTATTGCGGCAGAGGTGTACGAAAGAAAATGCTCTAATGCGTAATTGTAATGTTCAATTAATTCTATTTCTTAACGCCTTAAATATTTAAGTGAAAACAGAAAATATAATTAGGTTACCTAGCAAAATTTAATGTGATCCGCGAGTACTAAAAATGGTTTGAGTATTTGGTCTTACCTTAGTCCTTAGCACTTAGGACTATACTATTAATTTTTTTATAGCCTACGTAAATGTGGTTTCTAAACCAAGCCGGCAAGCAAAATGAGTATGAAAACTGCAGAATAGAATATGTTGAAAACGGTTTCAATAATCAAAACTTTAACATAATGTATGCTTAGGCTGTAATTGATTAAAAAATAAACGGTTAAGTTAATGTAAATATAATTATTATATAAATATAATTAATTACCTCTACCTCTAACACGAACGAGAACACAAATGGCTGACTTAGCTGACTGAAGCGGGTGTGCCTGTGGCCTGTGTGGTCGTGAAGGGTGAAGGACGCTTGGGCTGGGCTCTTTCTCATTGGTCGAAGGGGGCCGGCAGTGTTGCCAGGTACAAAAAAATAAAATCATAAGTTAAATCATATTTAAAAAAATAATAATTCCATCATTTTTTTAAATTTAAATTCAGAAGTACTAAATTCAGAAATAGGTATCAATAGAGTTTTAAAATAAAACCAAACTAAAAAAGAGTCCTTATAAATAAACCCATGAATTAAAAATGACAATTCTTATTTTGTTGATAATAATTAATTACCGGTACATGTACTTTCAATTAAAACAAACTGCATGAAAATCGATTACCTACTAATACAGTCAATTTGTGCTTAAAAGAGCCCCTGGCGGGAAAGTTTTGGGGTAGTTTTGATTTATTCCTTCCTATATGTTTTTTGGGGTGCTGAATCCGAATCTGAGGTTTGCATACAAAATTTCGTGACGCATCATTGAAAAAAATTCAAAAACATGTCAAAAATCGTGAGTTTTGGCGGTTTTTTGCTTTTAACTCGAAAACTATCAACTTTTCGTAAATAACTTTCCTATTAAAAAAGAGTGTACATAAAATGTAGGTACTACAAATTTCATTCCATAAATTATTTTCTCCGACGAACCTTTCGGGCTCAAGCGCCAGTTGAAAGTTAGCGTATTTCGGCTGCCTCCGCAAAAACCCACTTGTCCTCTCTAAAGCTCTAATTTATTATTAAAAGTTGACATTTAGTGAATTCCTCCTACAAGCTGAATACAATATGACTGGTTTCAATTAGTATGTCATCTAAAGTAATAAAACAATATTATATAAACTAAAAAACAAATTTAATATACTACGTTTTTAAAACAAACTAAATCTGTATAAATCTGCATGGCTAGGAGAAATTATTGTATACTTTTTAGTTAGTTTTAAAAACTTTGTATATTAAATTATTTTTAATTCAATAATATTTTATGCTTTTAGTCTTGAGTTGGGAGTTATATTTAAAGTAACAAACCTCTAGCTCATTGAGAACTTAGTTTAAAATCGATTGCAAAAGATGTAGGTACTGAACAGACAAGAAAGCAAGTTAATAAAAACGGGGAAATAAAAACCTTTTCAAAACCACATTATATTACATTTTTTGCTTGCAAATATAATTCCGTCTTTATCGTCTTTTGATTTTATTTATTAACTCCCGGCCTCCCCAAATGATTTTATAACTGCCCGTCTAGTTTAAAAGCCCCTTTTCTTTCCATTCGATCTCTTCACACACAAGCCAAGGCCAAGTATTTGTACAAGGCGTTTGCACCGACCGAACATTCGGACTTGAAAGATGCAAAATATGTCATCGACGAAGGGTTTTGGTTACACTGGGTCAAATGGCACCCACACCCAGACGTATTCAGAAATGTACTGCAACTATGTATCATATGTGAAGGCAAACTACAAATCAAATGCAGTAGTCATTTTTGATGCCTACCCTGATAAAGACTGTGAAAGCACCAAACGACTAGAACGATTGAGAAGAGCGCAAAGAAAACAGTCTGCTGCAATATCGTTTACAGAATCGATGGTGAATTTATTCTCCCTCTGTCTCGCAGGAGAATTTATTTGCAAACTACAAAAACAAGAGCCGGTTGATATTTATGCTAATAGAAAAATGTTATGACCAAAAAATTGATTCACGCTGCCTAATAAAAAATGATTGAGAACTCTGATATCCTAATTAATTATCACAACTGCTCTTTTGTTGGCCCCGTCAAATGAATATGTGAAAGGGGGGGGGGGGGGGCAAGATATAGACCTTTAGGTGATTTTGATTGACCTTTGTAACCCTGATATAAAGAATGTTTTCTTTTTGAAACCGGGAAGAAGAAAAGTGTCTCAAACACTTACAATCCTCATCTTACCACCGACAAAACCCAATCAGACCATATATTGTTTCTGCACGCGATGAGTGGTCGTGACACCACTTCTGCTTTATTTAATCAGGGGAAGCTGAAATTTTTCAAAGTCCTGCGGAAGAACGATAACTTGCAACCAGTTATTGATGCTTTCAAAGACCCTCATGCACACCAGGACGAGATTGCCGAAGCTGGAAACGTGTTTCTCATGGCTCTCTATGGGAAAAGACATGAGACTAGCCTGAACGATTTGAGATACAGGCAATATGTATCTTCATAGTACAAAAATAAAACCAACATTGCCTCACTACCCTCCACTGAAGATGCAGCACGACAACATTCATTGAGAGTTTACTTTCAAGTGTAGCAGTGGTAATCAGGTTAAACCACACTCGAAGAGCAACAAAGAGATTCGATCTAGTAGGGGTGGAAAAGCAAGGAATGGTCTCGCTTCCATTCCAGTGCCAACCACTTTAAACCCTGCACCGGACTCAATACTTCAACACATTTCTTGTAAATGTAAAAAAGACTGCCAACGCAATTGTGGATGCATGGAGGCATGACTCCATTACTCCCCGATCTGCACAACGTGCGAAGCGCTGTGTGAAAACATCGAGCCCCCGGAAGACAGCATTGACATAGACGACGAAGAGGGAGAAAAAAGACACTTACACGATGTGGAAGGTATGCCGAATCTTACAATATATTTCGTAATAATTAATTTAAAGTGTGAACTAAGCAGTTTATTGGTTTACATATAGTTTATTTATTCTTTCCATAAATTATTTTTTGATAAAGAATTAATGCGTTCTTCAGAAACGTGGTTCTGGTAAAAAGAAATATGAGTTACTTTATATACTTAATTACAATGAATTCTTAAACCTAAGTACATTTGTAAGAAAACAATAAACAAATTTAACAAAATAAAAAAGCATTTTACTAGACTGGTTACAAATAAATTAAACTATTTTAAATATGTGTTATTGTAATGTTTTCCCAACTCAACTGGGATAAACATGGTAAATAACAGATAAATTTAAAAAATTAATATCTCGAACGGCTGAACTGATTTTTTTAATCATAGCTATACTAAGGGCACCCTGGATCAAGATAAATTTCAATAAAAAAACTAAATCAAAATCAGTTTATCCATTTGGGAGCACGATGCCACCGACAGATAAACACGTTAAACTTATAACACTCCTCTTTGTGCTACTATTCGGAGGGTTAAAAAGAAATGGGCCTATATGTTTATTGGTAATAATCATAAACTACCGCATGTTAAAATGTAGGCCTAACCTAAAAACACAGCTTCTCAGTCGTTTTGACAAATCGGCTGATTTGTAAATTAAAAATTTTACTTGTAAAACTAATGTTATTATAAATCCTTTTTTATTGTGAACCAGAAATTACTTGTAATTGTAAGTTTTAAACTTGTGGGTTTTTCAAATCACCATTTTGTATTTGCATGAGATCAGCAACCCCAGTTTTTTAATTTTCAACAAACAATACTTTCATCTCTACTTGAGATAGGATCAAAGTTGTTATTTTCGCACCACCTATTTCATTTCCAGGTGAACAAGTCCCTACGATAGAACAACCCAAACCTGGGCTAGGATCCGCCGCCTTCAAAGAACCTCAGCCAGGACCCTCTAAACGACAATGCCTAACATAATAATGTAATATTCATATAATCATATAATCATAATATGTAATCTATAAAACAATGTAATAATATGTAATAAGTTTTCAAGATTTCCTTTGTAATTTCAACTTTGTGTAACTAAATTTGTAAAATTTCGGACTTCATATAACTTGAACATTTTATATTTAATTTTTGAAAAAAAAATGATTTGTACCTTCACATATACGATCTAAATAAGGTATATGGAGAGAACAGGAAGGAATTCACTAATTGACAACGTTTAATATGTTAAATTAGTGTTTTGGAGTGGAAAATGTGGGTTTTTGGGGAGACAGGCGAATTACGCCCATTTTCAATTAGCACTTGAGCCCGAACAGTTTGTCGGAGACAATTACTTAAGGAATAAAATTTGTAGTAAATTTAATGTACATTCTTTTTTAATAGGAAAGTTATTTACGAAAAGTTTATAGTTTTCCAGTTAAAAGCAAAAAATCATGATTTTTGACATGTTTTTGCATTTTTTTCAATGTTGTGTCAAGAAGTTTTGCAGGCAAACCTCAGATTCGGATTCAGCATCCCAAAAAACATATAAAATGGAAAAAACCAAAACTACCCCAAAACTTTCTTGCGAAAAACACAATTTGACTGGACTATACATAGATTTCCAGAAATAGGTATCAATAGGGTTTTGATCTAGAACCAAAAAACCTCAAAAAGTGTCCTTATAAGTTAGTATTAGGATGAAATTACAAATTACTTTTCATGACTTTTTAATAATAATAACAACATTCTCTTTTTATTTCAAATAAACAGAACTAAAATGGGCACAGTAGTTCTCCATAAATATATAGTATAAATTTTGTTTAATCTAGAACCAAAAAACCTCAAAAATTAAATTTAAAAGTATACCGATGAAATACAAATTACTTTTCATAACATTTTATAACATTTTACAATTAAATTTACAAAATATACATATATCAAGAACGCTATTATGATATAAAATAATATTGTAAACAATTATAATTTTACTTTCTCACTATACTATAGTATAGACAAAGTATAGTCATCGCAAAAAAAATCGATGTTGAGATTTTTGTGGAAATATCCGTTTTGGGACCCCCTGAGTCCAAAAAAAGTGGTTTTCACAAAATGTCTGTATGTATGTCTGTATGTCTGTATGTATACAAAGCTAGAGAGAAAACTATTTTTAGCCAAAACCCCCTTTTTGGCCAAAAAACCTCCAAAAAATAAGTTATTATTTTTTTATAAAAAAAACGGCTATAACGATTTTGATAAAATTTAGCTTATTTCTAGCCTTTAATGTGCCCTACCATATGTAAAAAACCACATCTTTCTAAAAATTCTCGTTTAACTAATATAATAACAATAATAATAACTGCTTTTTGGGGGTTTTTTGGCAAAATGGCGAAAACTATTCGATCGATTTGAAAAAAATTTGCACCAGACATGACAAGTAGGCCTGTATAGTTGCAAGAAAAACGGTTTTGAAAATTCTCGTTTAGCTAATAATAATAATAATAACTGATTTTTGGGGGTTTTTTGGCCATAAAGCAGGTTGTTTTTAAAAATTTTTCAAAACTTGTTTACGTGCATCTATAACGACCTAATTGACGTGTTTGGTGCAAATTTGTTCGAAATCGATCGAATAGTTTTCTCTCTAGATAATAATAATAATATTTATTAGTTAATCTCCAACTTTAATAAAAAAAACTCTCCTACCCCACCCTACAAGTCACAGTGAATCTGTTTAATAATTTAAATATGTTTATGAGAAAGTATGTGCCAGTTCCTGGTACCGTTTATTTAATTTATTATTCTAGCTTATACATATCGAAATATTCAAGGATAATAATCACTGCAACAGAATAAATATGTAGTTTAACCTAATTAATCTCTTACACGTACACTTTAAATAATAAATCTAAAACAACCAAATAAAACAACTAGAAACTGGGATCTTCGAACTACAAAAAAGGCGGGAACTTCAGTATAAGCTTTGATTATGGACATAAGACATTAACCCGCCGTTAGTCGTTCCTCAAATTGTTACACCATAGTTGGGTGTAGAGATTTTTTCTCACACCCACCACAACTTTTTTATTTTATTTATTTTTTCAACCTAACACGCTTCAAACCATTAAAATTAAATTCCAGAAAGATACTAGATATTATTAAGCCACTATTACAAGCAATAAATAATATTTTAAATGGCCTAATACTTCAGAAATAATTACATTTTTGAATTTGTAATTTTTTTACAGCTTTCAGATTTTATAAAGATCAAAGGGAAAAGAAAAATGTTTTAAATCTGTTCTAACAATTTTGTTTGTCTACTAGGGTAATTTTTACTTTCTCACTATACTATAGTATAGAGAAAGTACAGTGATTGCAAAAAAAATCGATGTTGAGATTTTTGTGGAAATATCCGTTTTGGGACCCCCTGAGTCCAAAAAAGTGGTTTTTACAAAATGTCTGTCTGTATGTCTGTATGTATGTCTGTATGTCTGTATGTATGTCTGTATGTCTGTATGTATACAAAGCTAGAGAGAAAACTATTCGATCGATTTCAACTAAATTTGCACCAGGCATGTCCAGTAGGCCTCTATAGATGCACAAAAAAGGGTTTTGACAAATTTTGAAAAAACAACCCCCTTTTTGGCCAAAAAACCACCAAAAAATCAGTTATTATTTTTGTATAAAAAAACGGCTCTAACGATTTTGATAAAATTTGGCTTATTTGTAGCCTTTAATGTGCCCTACCATATACAAAAACCCGCATCTTTTTAAAAATTCTCGTTTAGCTAATAATAATAATAATAACTGATTTTTGGGGGTTTTTTGGCCATAAAGGAGGTTGTTTTTTAAAAATTTTCAAAACTTGTTTACGTGCATCTATAAAGACCTAATTGACGTGTTTGGTGCAAATTTGTTCGAAATCGATCGAATAGTTTTCTCTCTAGGTAATAATAATAATATTTATTAGTTAATCTCCAACTTTAATAAAAAAACTCTCCTACCCCACCCTACAAGTCACAGTGAATCTGTTTAGTAATTTAAATGTGTTTGTGAGAAAGTATGTGCCAGTTCCTGGTACCGTTTATTATTTATATATTAGAAATTCCAACAATAAATTGTAAAAAGGTGTTTTAAAGAATGCTAAACAAAATAACTTGTATAAGTAAGTAAATGTATTACAATACAAATTTTAATAATATACATGGATAATATATCAATTTAAAAAAGTCTTTTTTTAATATTGAAATTGAAAACTGTTTACTGAAAACAAGAAAAGTTCACTTGTTAGTACACTCAGAGCAAACGAATACTGTTGAAGCTATGTGCTCCTTACAAATGGGTGCTTTGCATTCGTTGCACTTGTTGCTGGTGTACCTGTTTTTTCTTTTGGGGCAGTACTGGCACTTTGGAGGTTTTCCGGCGTCTCGTCCATCACCTTGGTTTTCAGGCTGATATTCTAAATTTATGTCTGCAAAATTTGCTAGGCAGTTTTTAATTTTTTGTTTTGTGGCCAACGTAAATGTTTTTACTTGAACTTTTCTCAACCGTTGATTTTTTATTAAGTCTCTTCCCAGATCCATCAACAAATTTCTTCTTGTCATATTGATGTTAGTGTTAGCTTTAAAAATGATATTGGCATTGATTGCTCCAACATTCAACATTCCATTGAAAACGGTCATCGGCCATCTCCGACTAATCCTTGACACACAATATTCTGTTTTCATTCGGTCGACGACATCTACTCCGCCTTTTGTTGCATTATAATATGTTATTATTTCAGGCTTTAGAGCATCTCCTTACTTTCATCAATTTTATCATCAATTTTGGAACGTAGAAAGTAACAAAACAAGTTTTTTATCTTTTTTATCAGGAATATAAGAAACTATAGAACAATAATTTGGAGGTCTTGAGAAAGCAAACATTGATGAACACTTAGACCTTTCTAAAACACGGAGAAGCTCTTCTGGAATTTCTTTTTTGTCTTTACGGAGTGTTCCCACCACCGTTAGTCTGTGGTTGACATAAAGATCATTTGAAAGGGGGATAGAAGTAAAAAAGTTGTCCACTGTCACATTACGCCCAGTACTATCAATTACATGTATGCAATGCTTTACTACACTTAATGCATCATTTTCTAAATAAAAAGGGCTATCTCTAGGTTGTTTCCCCGGGTAAATTTCCATGAATGTTGTTTAGAATGTTGATGAGTCTACGGTAGTGTAGATTTTTATTCCATCATCTCATCTACTGTTACATTTACGCCAACACTGTAACTTTCACCACATCTTTTTTACAAATCCATCAAACATATTACGAATCGGGGCTAAATTATCAACTTCCTTTCTTCTGGCACGGGTTGTTCTCAGCGCCTCTGACAACAAACGAAATCTTCATTCGTCCAAATGAATATGATTGTTTTTCTTGACTCCAATTATATACAACAACCCAAAAATTGCAGATAGTTCCGTTTTGTCAATTAGCTGGCAGTCTTGGAGGCCTCTTCCGTTGTTAGTGCTCATTTTAGTCAGATTTTGGTTTGTAAATTTGATTATGTCCTCCAACATCGTATCAGGAAAGAAGTTTTTCCAACATTCTATTATCGTTTTGTAGCCTCAGGCTGCTTTACTTACACCTTGTAATTTTGTAATGATGTTTTGAGGACGAGTTTTTGTAGAAGATGAGGTATGAAACTTATTCCACAATATATTTTCTTTTTTCCCAATGAAACAGCAGGAAGGACAATGAAGAACAACCGGCTCATCTTGAGACGTCCCTCGACCTCGTAGGCTTACAGGACCACGACGCTGTATAGATCGACCTCAGGTAACACGAGTAGGAACATGAGCATGTTCACGTTCAGTAGGAGCACGTCCTCGAACTACTGGACGGCTACGAATAGGAATCAAAGAAGGATTAGCTAAACATGTATTGTTACTACTAATAAGAGAGTACTTTAAAACGATATAGGTATGTATAATTTTCCACTTCTAATTGTGATTCAGGCATACTTTAGAATAATTTAGAATAACAACCATGACTCATCCCCCGCCAAATATTTCCGTGGGCTGCCTCTAACCTCATAGGCTTGGAACACTCAGTGTTTTTTTGCCGTCTGCGAATTAGTTACAGTCCACTCTCATAAAAAACCTCATTGGGCTTCATTAAACTGAAGTGTCTAGTTCATTAATCACGAAGTGTGTTATGTAATAAATTATTTCTCTTAATGTTTTATTGATATGAACAGAGAGCAACTCTCGCTTTATTGTTATCCCATCGCCAATTGAAGAGGAAGCAAAAAAATATACTTATTTTCGTTCGTCTAATCAATAAATAAGAGAAGAGAAGATTTTGAAGCATTCTACACTGAGTTTCCTGATTTGAGGAACTAGAAGAAACATTTTTCAATTATTTAAGAATGTTGGTTTCATCATTTGATGAACTCCACATTCGCCACAGATTGTTTATTTTTCCGACTAATGTGTATGCTCTAATATTCTCCTTCGAGCAACTGTTGATATGACAGCGATTGCAAATAAAATGTGAATGAAAACGCTGTGTGCTGCCTTTAGAACACTATACTTTGATACACTACACTGCATCTATATAAAATAAAGTGGTAGTGCCCAATTCAACCAAAGATAATGTCAGCAATATATTGATAATTTATTGTAGGTTAAAATTTGCATAGGTGTTGAAAACAAGTTAGGTATTTCAATATAAACAAAGTCCGAAATATTTTTTTCAATGGGGTTGGGGTTATAACCCCCCCCCCCCATGGTTACGCCTATGTATCCTTCTACATTTCGGCATTTTTAGCAATGCTTTGTGTTTCTAACATTAGCCGACGGTTTTGGATTTTACTTGGAATTAATTTGGAGTTTTGAGTAGGTACTCGACACTGCTTTGGACAGTGAAAAATATTACTCTATATTGTTCTATGACTCTACCATAAACAAATAAAACCTAGGTATCTCTAATCTAATCATGACCATCTCAACAGGATTGATTGATGTTAGATTTTCATGTTGAAATATGTAAAATATCACAACATTATAAAAGTACAACATCGACCTTCAATATTCACAATAAAATCCGACTTTATTTCAAAATTTGTATGGTAATATTAATTTCTGAATTAAATACTTACCATTATTTTATTATAAGCACTATAATTATAAGAGATTAAAAATACCTACATATATTACTATGAAAATAAAGAGTTCGAACCAAAAGCCTCATAGCAATCTAGAGTTTGAAAACATAGAGAAGGCCCTAACTCTTTGAACATATTTTACAATTATAAGGTTTTAAAAAAAATCTAATTTACTATTTTTCCAAATTTAATAAAACTTCTTATTGTAAGGTTGTCAGGGTGTTGTTAGCAAAAGACTTTTTTTTGCAAAAATACAAATCTCACAAATGTAAAGTTAAGTCACAAAATTTCTAACAGTTAACATATATGTTTTATTTAAATGTTATTCAATGTTAAATTTGTTCTCAAATCAAAGTAAATATACACATGTGCAACCCGCACGTGCTCTGCTAACATTCAGTGGTAATTTTACAGTGTAAATATGTTTTTGTGGCACGTGAAATATCACACGATTTTGGTGATAAGGGTGTGATATTGTTTTTAGCAAGTTTATGCAAAAAGAAAACAAAACGTCGTTGGGGGCACAATGACCTTTAAAAAAAAACATTGGGTGTGCTTAAGACCACACGTTGGAAGTGATAACTTCTATGACCAATTTATATTTTTATCAGTATTAATATTAGAGGTCAATTTGGATTAATCAATTTAATATTAATTTGTGTAAGGTCAACAAATTACACAAGTCAATATATTGTCTAAAAATGTTATATCATATTTTCAAATTGCATATTATAATATAATAATATAGTAATATTATTATAATAATAATATTATTATGTAATAATAATTATGTAATGTTATTATGTAATAATAATTATGTAATATTATTATGTACCGATAATAATAATTATGCGAAAAATAGTGATCATTATAATGTAAGCAGTATTTATTTAGTGACTAATGATTTTGAGAGAGGTATTATAGTATCTACATAGAATTCTAAGAATAATTCAATATGTAAGGGATAATTACAATAATAATAATAATTTTAATATAATAATTATAATATTATAATAAAGTATTATAATATATTATGTATCGTCTATTCACTCTCCACGCGCTTACTTATATACCGTACTACTAGCTGATTTTACAATGTTCGCTATTGCAATAATATGGTTGCTTACAGCCAGGGGTGCCCATCCCCCCCAAGCCTCATGACACCATTCCCCCACTAAATGTGACTATCCCCTTATAAACAATAAACCTTAACCTTAGTAGCTCTTGTATTGTAACAGTAAATGACCTGAACCTAGCGCACTGTACCTACATATCTGCAATATTAATCCAATCAGGAATCAGAGATTTTGTAGTGTTAAAATAAAAAGCATTTAACATTATAAGAAATAGTTTATTCTAACAATGAATTATATTACAGTTCAGGGTGTTAGTAACAATTAATATGATAAAGTATAACTGAAAAAGTTAACAAAGTTGAAGATCTTAGCGACCAAAATCAGTATTTTTGTTAATACATTGGCTAAGTCCAGAAATTAAGAAGTAAAACATGAAATTGTTTGTACAGTTTTCTATCTAACATTTACTTCTTCTAACTTCAGTGATTCTTCGAACGATTTAAACAATAAAAGTTGTTTTCTTCTTTATGTCGTCAATGCAAATTGGTTGATTATGTCGTCATTTGGAATTGCTTTGAAAATGTCATTCTCAGAGGCTAGAATTAATAGACTATATCAGAGCCCACTAAAGAATACCGTTGAGGGACGGGCTTGTGTACATCGAGACCTTGAACGCTCCAATCGCCGTAGTGCTACGTTGTCACGTGCTTCCCGCGCTTCTAACTGACTGCGGCTGACTCAACACATTTATAATTATTTAAACTGTGCGATCAATCCTATTGGCCGCCTCGCAACGGTATTCTTTAGTGGGCTCTGATATAGACAACTACTTGTCACCCATACTGCTGTGAAGTCAATTTTTTTAATAATTTTTAGCTTACTCATGGTTCTCTCGGCAGAACAACTAGTGGCTGCCAAAGAAAGAAGAATTCTGTACATTAGTTAAATTTGAGAATGCTTCTTCTTGGCTTGATGACATCTCGGCATCTGATGAATATCATGTCTGAAATAATTATTTCTTTATTCGCTACTTTGTAAAAACTACTGAATGTTTCCAACTCTGATAGGATGAGTTCACTGTCAATATTGTAATATAAACATAGATCATCTACGTTTGAATTGTTAAAAATTTGTCCCTTTTCAAGCACATTGGCTACATCAAGCAATCCCTAGTGGGGAAAATGTGACATTTGATTATCATTGCCAATGATTTTTCTGGAAATTGGTCTTCAATTTGTGAGCAGAGGGAATCCAAAAGTGAAAGAAAAGCCTCAACCCTCAGTTTTTTAGTTGGTTCTGTAAAATTGTTTCATCAATTGCCAGCTCCACCATGAACCATTTCCTTTTAATTGGCCTCTTTTCAGTGTCAGGACCAAATTATTGCTATAAGCAAATGTTGATATTTCATTAGGTATTTTGTCCCACTTTTCCTCACTTCGTAATGCTTGGAGTGCAATAATAAATTGCAATAAAAATTAAATTATGCAAATAAAACACGTAGGGTTAGCCCAATAAAAAATTCGTTATGTAAAGGTTCAGAACTTGAAATCCGTTATATACAATAACCTATAATTAATCTAATTAAGAATAATGTATAATTTAAAAAAAATCATCCATGCAAAATATTGCACACCATTTTACCTTCTTCTATAATTAGAAAAATTATTTAGTTTTCAAAGTTTAAATAGTAACTTACTAAAGTAAGCTTTTATTTTTATTGCAATACATATTGTTGCACAATGTTTAACTTTCTTCTGATCCTGATGTTGTCTTCGGGTTAGCTGTTGATGTCAGGTCTTGAGGGTTTCTATTTATAGGCTCTTTCTTAACGGTTTTAACGGTTCTTAATTAATTGGTTTACTTGTCATGGATGATTAATGTTAAATGCTGATTTAACAGCAATATTAGGTTACAGAAACTCTAAATGCCCTCGGTGTAGGCGTACGAAAAGATTAATTATATTAAGAATGGTTTGTTGACCAAATAAAAACTTCAAAACTCATTATGAACCCATGAACGTAATAGGAGACCCTCAGGCGCCACTTCTGGTGGAATGGACTATAGTCAGTGTGTAAGTGTAACACCGGACTATCAAGTATTTGGACAATTAAATATTTAGCTGCAATCCAATATTATGAATACGAAATGAAAAGATAGAACACTTTTTCAAGAATTCGGCTCGTGTTTTTTTTTTTTAATACTCAAATACGTGACATTTTTGTCACGCACGTCACGTTGCTGTCAAAAGCTTATCAACTCTCCGCAGTAAAATTATGAAGATTTTGGCACCACCAGAGAAGTTTTCTAAGATGTCGGTGAGTGCATATATCGTGTCCACAGACAGACACACATTTTTTTTTATTGCTTTATCGTCTTCAGATACCTCGAAAATGTTGAGAAAAGTCATAACAAGTGGGGGTAAAATTTTTAGAATTTTCGCAAGATTTCAATACTTTGGCATTTTAATGTGAGCCGAAGTAATTAATTTACTTTTCTTCGTGATTTTTTTGGTATTGGTTGATCGACTTGTCCATGAACCATTGCCTTCTTTCGATTCAACCAATTTATATTTAATGTCTATATTGTTTTTAAACGTGTAAGAATATTTCTTTTTACAATGCATCAACCCCTTGTTATTGCGGTGCAACATATTACATAACACTTCTTGACATGTGTATTTGAACGCCCTTTTCAACGCTCCAAGTTTGCACGGCGGTAGGAAACGGGAAGTAAAGGGAGGTTGGGCACGACCACATAAGATCCTACTGAAACCGAGAGATTGTACCGACAATGGTGACAATGAACAAAAAATACCTTAGTTATAAATAGATAGATTAATTACTGCTCTACCTATACAATACATTTGCCAATAATATTCATTTACTACCATTCATACACAAATTTTCAATTGTGATTCACAAATTGACACATTTATTTATAGTTTGAAAAATCCCCCCAAAATTATGACCCCCCCCAATTTGTTTTGATGGCGCTCTGAGCTCCATATCACCCCCTTCTGGGCACCCCTGCCTACAGCAAATGTTACATCTTAAAGTATTTTAGCTGATTCTGTGTGTATTTTGAGATAGTGGTTTTTTTACCGTTTGCCTATGTGCTTTTACGAGATTTGTATTAGAAAAACGCTTTCGTCTTTTTTTCCTCGTTTTTTGGTATTTGTTCTGGATGCGATAGAACTGCATCACATGATGATGTATGATGTACACTGTTCTGATAGCGTTGGAAGTTAAAAATTTTGGAGACCATCGTCTGAAACGTGGAATTGGGAAGCTGACTGTATTTCCTCCACTCTAGTATCCATTGAGTTGTCAGGTAAAGAAAGTGTGAGAGGAATGAGAACATCAAAGTGGCCTCTCGTAAACCTTATCCTCCCTACTCCCTCAATCGGTTCGTGAAAACTCTCCCACATCAAATAACCATCTTTGAACACCTGAAATTCATAAAAAATATTTCGGATGCTGCTTGAATTTCATAGGAGGATCCAAAAGTTACCGGTTTGCTCATACCGCGATATATTCTTTTTTTGTTGAATAAATATCTCTTGTTACTTTTAAAGTATATGGTTTGAACCTGTGCCAATTGTTTGAAACATGACTAACAACTCTGGTCCTCACCTCAAACCCCAGTGAATCGCGTCATGTACAATTAAAGCCAAAGAGTAGAATAAGCATTGGCCATCTGGCTTAGAAGAAACTACTCTGCGAGGAATAGATACTCCATTAACGTGTATGTCCTCCATTGTTGTAATATGAAGCTAAATTTTATATTTAAGTGAGTAATAAGTTACAGTAAAATAAAACAATGTAAAATATTACTTTGTCAAAATGTACAAAATGATAAATTTTGTCTAAACTTACTTCAGTTAGACAAAAATCAATCTTCTTTACAAAACTTAAAATGCACAAATATAATAATAACTAGCTGACCAGTGCGAAGCATTCGCATTCTAACTTACTTACTTAAATCCCACTTAATTAAAGTACACACCGTATATTTAGTATCGTATAGTGTGTATACTATACGATACTAAATATACAATTAATTAAAAATAGCAATGTAGTGGCATAACGGCAGCTCTCCAGCTGGGTATTGTTATCATCAGTGTTGCCAACGCCAGGAAAATATCCCTACAACTTCCTTGATCTTACATCACTGTCAAGGTCGCTAGATAGTAAAGGTTGCCTCATAGTCATGTAAACAAACTCAAACCCCTCGCACCGTTCCCTGTCCAGTGACGTCATTATAGTACAAAAATGCCGCACTACCATGAAAGATGTATGTTTCGTCGTACAAGTCACCTCATTTTTTTAAAAATAGATGTATTAAACTATTTTTTGGGGTTGCAGTTTTTTAAAATGATACTTAAGTTACACATTTCAACATTTGAAAATGTAAGAATATATCTTAACCTTTTCAAAAACATTATGTTTACGTCATTAATTTGCAATTTACAATAATAACAAAAGTATAATCATACAAATTTTAATGTATATTTTTACTGACTAAAATTTAAAATAAAAAGCTATCTTGGTAATTCATTTTAAATCATATAACTAAAAAGCAGTCATTAAAATTGTATTTAATATTTTTCACAGAATAAAACAAGAAAAAAAAAATTGGGTGTGCGTCGGACCACACGGTGGAAGTTATACTTCAACGAATATAAGAAACCTACTGATGCTATCCGGCAACCACAATCATATACACAGGTCTGGACATGGGCAGTGGAGGGGGTAAATCTTATTGAAGCCGGGATTAGTAATTCCTAGCTTAGCCACCAGCGGCGCTGCAAGACAGTAGTGTCGTCGAAATGAATCAGTGTATGTATATATTGTGGATTCGGTGACCCTACTGTCGATTAATCGATAGTTCTTAAAAATTTGTTCTTACTTTTCAGCGTGACGCGGTTT